>NQII01005147.1:156245-169647 GCA_002778355.1 Clitarchus hookeri | reverse complement strand
ACGATGCCGCCGGTCGGTGGGGTTTTCTCGGTGATCTCCCGTTTCCCCTGCCGCCATTGCATTCCGGCGCCGCTCCACACTAATCTCGTTCCACCTTTATCGGCTCTCAGGACCTCGATGTTAAGAGCCGCCGAAATCTCTCCACTCCACTCCCCTCCACTCCGCGTGTATGAAATAAGCGATTAGCAGTATTAGTTTTTTTTTATTTTGTAAAGTCTGTTTTTAGTATTTGATCTGAATTTTTTGGAGGTACAGTTTATAGTTGTTAAATAAATCTTGATGTTTATAGCATAATATAACAAAGTGACGTCAGACACACAGTCTGCAACGCCAACTGCCACCGACCTTCTGATTTCAGAAGGTGAATAGCTTTTATAAACGGCCGTCAGTCGCTCCGCGTCACTGTATTGTGATTACCGCTTTAGGTAAACGAAACACGACGAGAACGCTATAGGATATTCGTGGTTTCTTCTAACTTTTTGAATCAAACCTTTGAAAAATCATCCCATGCATGACGTGTTTGCTTTTCTCCCAGATGTACAATTTTTATCAAGCGTTTTATACTTCTGTTAAAATTATTGTATCTTATTTTTTGTTAAATTAAACTTTTAGGTATATTATATATGTTATTGATAATAAATCATTGGTTATTAATATCAATACAAAACAAGGAGAGACTGGATGTGTTGGTAATGCCTAGTAAGAAATAGTTCTCATGAAAATTTTTATAACACTGAGTTCGCACGAATGCGGTGCGCTGTCCCTTTGGTGTAATTTTCTAAGACTCAGTTAAGCTTTGTTTGCACGAGGCGGAGGAATATTTTGGAAGTAGAACTTCAAAAGGGCTTCAGAAATGTTGGAAGTAACCGTGTATGGGTTATAAAAAACGGTTGCCTTTACACTTGGCTAACCGCACCGGCGCATTTTTGAAAGACACGGAGCAACGTTTGTGATAATTACTTCTCCTTCCGCAGCACGGCGCAACCGACACACGGGGGCGATTGCAGAGCTCCCTTGTGTCGGTCTAAGGAACTGACGACAAAGCCGCGCCTAAAATTAGCAACAGCTTCGCCCCCCACTGCAGACCTTTTTTTATATCCAACTAAACCACTGAAATGACGCCAGAACATGCATATGTTTAGCTGTATAAAGTTGTAAAGAGAAGGGTAGGGTGGATTAAAAAAAATGTCAAAGATAACGCGAAAGCAGGGCTGAATCAAAGAGTGTGCTTGAGGGGCTCAGGGCGCCCAATTCCAATTTCCCGTTTTTCACAAAACGTAACGTTTTCGAAAACATGTGATTTATGAATTATTAAAAAGTTAATTTGTTCCTACTTAAGCCACGATGTTTGTACAGTATCTTAATTACTGAGGGTTTAGTAAGTGCTTTATGTTTTCGTAATTTTACATAGCATTATTACGATAGACACTACAAAATTATGTTTTTAAAACTTTTAATTTGTGATTTTATAATATTTAATCTTAATTTATGATTTTTATATATATTTTTTTTAATATTTAGAATAAATCCGTGCAACCATTTCAAGTATTTGCAAAAGGTAGGCAGTAAATATGTGAAATTTGGTACATAAATACCGGGAAATGCTTTTGATTTTGAGAAAATATTTTTTTATGCTACTCTAAAACAAAGAACACTTGAGATCATGCAACCTCTCCCCCCCCCCTCCCTTCCCATCAGACACGTCACTAGAGTTTGTAACCGGCCCTGCGCGCGTGTATATACTGTACACGCAATGCTGTTACCCGTCGCAGGGGGAAAAAAAAGAGCAGTGCGTTCTCTGTTTTGGCAACACGTGACCCGAGCGTCATGAATGGCGCGCGCGGTGTTTATGGCGCGGAAAGGGGGTGCGTGGAAGGGTGGGGAGGGCCGAGTTCCGAAAAGCTCCGCAGTGCTCGCTTCGGCCGCCAGAGGCGGCACTGGCGACCGCGACACGTCAATAACGAGCCTCGCGTCGCCATGGCGACCAGCAGCGCTCTAGGCGTCGCCTCGCGTAGGTGCCACCTTCCATTCTCGTGCTGGGGGGTTGAAGGAAGGGTAAAACTGTCCGCGCCCTTAACCATCCCCCCCTTCCCCTCCATAACCTCGCGGACGACATCTCCTGGGGTGCGAACCCCGAGTTAGCGGTACACAGTGCCTGGTAGACGTCTTGGTAAGTCTCAGAAGGGAGAAGGGGCCTCGTTGGTGTAGTCGTTCGACTACTCGGCTCCCTCAAAGGCGAACCGGGTTTGATTCCCAGCGGGGTCACCCCCGGATTTTCGCATGCGGGAATCGTGCCGGACGATGCCGCTGGTCGACGGGTTTTCCCTGGCATCTCCCGTTTCTCCCGCCCTTGTAATTCGGCGCTGCTCCATACTCACCTCGCTTCACCCTCATCGGCTAACAAGACCTTGATGTTAAGAGCCGCCCAAATCTCTTCACTCACTCACTCAGAAACTTGTATGGATTGGGGGGGGGGAGGGAGATGCGCGCGCAGCGCTGTTCATACTGTATTTTGTCTCACAAACATTAGGTGGTGCGTTCTTACAGCTGTTACTGAAGATTGATGACCGGATGTTTGTGGGACGGCGGATATGCTGCCGGGCCATTCTGTTGTCGCTCAGCTGCAGACTGGTCCGTGACGGAGTACACACTAAAGAGAGTGAGATAATTTCATGTGCCCAGATGTCTGCCGGATACTATACTTGTAGTTGGGAGTTGAGCGAGAGCAAGATCTTTAACGCTGACGAGAGAAAAGCGAGATGAACATAGAGTGACGGCGTTATACAAGGGCGGGGGAAATGGGGGTGCCCNTTAACGCTGACGAGAGAAAAGCGAGATGAACATAGAGTGACGGCGTTATACAAGGGCGGGGGAAATGGGGGTGCCCGAGAAATCCCGCCAGCCGCCAGCAGCAACTGCAACGTCCACGACGTTTCCCACACACAAGAATTCGGGTGACNCCCCGAGAAATCCCGCCAGCCGCCAGCAGCAACTGCAACGTCCACGACGTTTCCCACACACAAGAATTCGGGTGACCCCCTCTCCCTCTTCCGGGAATCGAACCCGGTTCCCATTGGTGGAAGGCGAATAGTCTGACTACTACACCATCGTGTTTCCCGGTGAACGTGTAATAAAACACCTGTATGTTGTTTCCGCATTGAGTAGGCCGGCGCAAACGGACACTGCAATGCGGGCGATGCTCCTGCGGAATGAACCGAGAAAACTCCCAGATGAGAATTTCCTATGAATGCTGTGGAAAACTTGTGACTAAAGAGATCTGCAAAACTCGTAGTCCTCTGTATACTCGAGTTTGTGTCGTTTCTTCATTGGCTTCTGGTTCAGAAAGGGCAGAGTTTATCTTTTATCTGTGTTGTACCTGATTCAACAATTTCATCTGTGTTTTTCTTATTGAATTAAAAACCTTCGGGGCGTGCCAAAAATTATGATCCAATGGTAGAAACGACAGAAACGTNGTGTTTTTCTTATTGAATTAAAAACCTTCGGGGCGTGCCAAAAATTATGATCCAATGGTAGAAACGACAGAAACGTAAAAGTACCTGGTGTTCCAAATTAATGTTTAAACTCTTTGAACGGGAATAACAGATAAACTATTAAAGGGAATATGATTGTATTTGACATTATAAGGACAGTTTTAGGTGTGTGCGAATGTTAACAAGAGTCGCGATTCTTGAAAATTTGCACCGTCAGCAGCAAGACCCTCTTCTGCAACACTGTAGAACAGAACGATGAACAGTAGCTGCCGTTTCCGTGGAAGTGGATTCACAGGTGATCAAAATCGCTTCTATCACGGCATTCAGTGTCAGTGGCTTTGTGACGTACACAATATTCTTCAGAGTTCCCCAGAGATAAGAATTTAACGCCGTGAAATCTGGAGGTCTGGGTTCACAGTCAACACTTCCTCGCCGGCCTATTCACCTCCCAACAAATATTTCATCCAGCAGCGTCCGTACGTAGCAATGGTAATATGGCGGGGCACCGCCCTGCTTGAAAAAGAAAACGTCATCGTGATATAGTTGGTGAACAGCTGGCACAATGTCTTTCTGCAATGTGGCATGGTAGGCTACGTTTTCACCTGTCACCGTTACATCAAAGAAGATTGACCCCAAAAGTTATCTAGCAGATATACCGCACCACACTGCTAACCCAGGAAGATTAACTGCTTATTCTGCAACGGTAAAATGATTTTCATTGCCCCAGTATACACTGTTGTGGCGGTTGACAGATCCATTCACTTTAAAGGTTGCCTCATCGAAACAATAACGTCAGTAAAATATTTGTTGTCGTTACACATGCTCACAACACTCTCACAATATTTGACACGCCTTTTTCATTTGTCTTCATTCACAGCGTGAAGAAACGTGGTAATGTATGGCCTTCACTTTGCATGCGTAAAAATGCTACGCACATTTCATTTACTGACACCTTACCCCCGCGCAGCTTGCCATTCGGATTTTCGACTTCCCGGGGGAACGAGTGAATGTGTACAACACTGCCCTTGCACTTCCTTTGTCCGTTGTAGTTTTTCCTGCCGCACAGTCCGTTCTTCACATCACACACAGTTCTGTCCCTCTCAAACTCGTCGTGTAATCGTGTTGTTGTTACACGTTGCAGTGGGGAAATACCGAATTCTGACTTCCATTGTTTCTTCACATCAACAATATCATCACATTTCCAATATCACTTTAAAATTCACTTACGTTGCCCGAAAGACAACCTTGTAACCTCTGCTATTTACTTTACAATTGTAATGCTGCTGCTCGTGACTGAATGGAACTGACAACAGCAAAATGGCTACACGCGCTCGCACACATCCGACGTTGTCCTTATAACATCTAATACACGCAGTCCCATCACATTGCCTTTAATAGTTTCTTTGTTACTAACGTACAAAGAAGTGCAAACAATAATTTGGGGCACACAGTTTTTGAAGTATAGTACGTCGTTATAGGCTTGTAATTACGGGAAATTTGCATGTCCTTACATATTAGCTGGTAATCTTTATCACCGATATCCTTAAGATGCCACATCGGGAAATACATTTTTGGGTTTGAGTCTGGGATAAACGTTTTTATACGTAAGAATGAGAATTATAGTGGATAAGTATCCTGGTACTCCATAATCCTCACAGCATGACAAATGTATACATAAAAATATAATTACAATTATAAGGTAACTAATAGAACATATCATGTATCCCCAATTATCATGTATTGGTGCGTTTCTTTTAATTTCAAGTGAATAAAAATATTTTATGCAATTTATTTACATGGGTGATGTGATTGATTTCTCTTACGTTATTTAACCACCCATCATCGCCAGGCAAACAAAGTTTAAAATGGCACTCTCATTTACCCAATCTGACTATAAAATAGGACGAAAAATTTAACGTACTAGCTAACAACTAAAAGGAAGAATTTTCTTAAAAAGTGAAAGACTCTTGCAAAAACATTAAAATTTGATAAAATGACAAACTTTTTTTTTTGGAAACGGATATTAACTTAAAAATTTCCGTATAAGCTACCCAAACCAAGCATAATATGCTATAGAAACTACAAAAAGGAAGAAGATGGAAGAAATTTAGAGAATGTANTAAGCTACCCAAACCAAGCATAATATGCTATAGAAACTACAAAAAGGAAGAAGATGGAAGAAATTTAGAGAATGTAAAAATAAATTTTAACACAATTGCGGTAAAAAAAAACACGCAGTAAAGAAATGTAAGGATGAAGGGAAAAAAAATTCGTCCCAAAGATATTAAATCAAAGGACACCACAAAATATAAGATGGAGCCAAATTAAATAAAAATTTTAATGACGGATGCGAAAAGAATATTTACGAAATTAAAAAAACACTAAGGACGTTGCTGGAGCTAATTTAATATAAACCAACTAAATTATATATATTTATATATGCTAGTTTTATTTAAGTCAACCCCCAATTAGCTTGAAATATTGAATAAAATTAAGAGTGTTATTTAAGTACTAATGAACAACAACAACAACATGAAAAATAATTTGTATATTATTTGAGCAAGAAAAATTATATGTACACGATATTTTAATCTTATCATATATATGGAATTATGGTTATGTAAAAATGTAGTTCAGATATACAGATATAGTACTAAGAAGCTGCTGAAAATCTGCAAACGAATNAATTATGGTTATGTAAAAATGTAGTTCAGATATACAGATATAGTACTAAGAAGCTGCTGAAAATCTGCAAACGAATTTTATTGAAAACTGGGGCCACTGGACTAATTCAGGCACCCGTAAATATTAAGCTATATTACAGCATTCGAGGAACAGAGGCACGGTGTTACGTTTCTAATATTTTGTACTTGTGTTTAGGCATAGGGACTATGTAATGTTTATACTATTATGAGGGAAGAACTGAAGTTAGTTATGAAGACATAACAGATATTTAATACACTTTTTAGGAGTTACAGTAATAATAAGCTATTGGCGAGGGAGGTCCTAATCAATTACAAATATGACTAACCTGAATGACACCATCGCCGTAGGCTGAGTGGTGAGTCGGAAAGCGAGGAGCGGCACGCCAAGCTGCATCTTGGTGGCTTCACCTCGGCCTGGGTCCACAGACAGACGGGCTGACAGACAGCGCGTGCTAAGTGTTGCCGTATTATATAGTTTCTGGTGGCGTAGTTGTCCCAAATACCGTGCCGCTGGGAGGGGAGCTCCGCTGGCGCTTCGCTGATGTGGTTTATAAACTATTATTCCTGTAATGTGTTTGGGATTCTTCGCCTGGCTTGGACACCAACGCGTCGCTGCCCTTCGCTAGGCTTGTCCGCCTTTACTGAATCATAACAACGGGCATAAGGGACGCATTGGCGCGCACATCAAGCTCGCATCACCTCTACACGCGAGGAGAGAACTTACGAGGTTTTTGTCTCACACTTGACCACCCCTACATCCCGGAGGTAACCGATACCTGCTGAAAGCCCGGGGATTGTCTTCCCCTTTTGGAAAAAAAAGTATCGATGGTAAATTAGGTAATGTGCGGAATAATCTAGAAAAGCTTAGTGCAGGTATAAATATATACGTTATTCAACTGGCGGAGAATTGGGAATGTGTGTGTTAAGGAACTGCTACGGCATTTGTCTAGAATGCAAATCTTCAACATCGATTTGGAATTAGCTATACTCCGTAGAACTTCAGCAGTTACCGCCAGACTGACAACGCGCAGCATTTGTGCGCACTCACTTTAACAATATTTCGCACGAGTTCTATTTTTTACTAGGCATTAACAACGCACCTATTTCCTTTGTTCTTATTCATATTATTTATGAATGAAATATTATAATGTATGATTATAATGTAAGTTACATCTGATTTAACCAATAATAAGATATCTCTATGTTAACAGAAATATAAAGAGGCAATACACGGAATATTTATGGAAACAACCGAACACGTCATAGATGGGGTGATTTTTCAAATGTTTTATTCAAAAAGTGTGAAGGTACCGCAAATAGACTACGTTGTCCAAGTCACGTGGTGTTAAAGTTACAATAGCAAAATAAAAATACGTTTAAATTTTGCGTTCTAGAAGTTGGATAATACGCAGTTGACATGAGTATTTGTCAAAATTTCCCTCTACTTTTTTCGAGTAAAAAAAATATAGGGGTTTCCACTGGATCACTGCCTCCGACTGTAAAGCATGTATACCTCGTTTAAAAAATAGCTCACGCACTAAGCACTAATAAACTTGTCAAAAAGTACGATTTATGTTTCGTAAGAAAGCAGAATGCGTTAGTTTTCTAATACTGTAAAATATTTTGCTATAATTTACTTATCTAGATGGTTAAAATTTCAAGAANTAGAATGCGTTAGTTTTCTAATACTGTAAAATATTTTGCTATAATTTACTTATCTAGATGGTTAAAATTTCAAGAAGTGTCTGTTTATAACTGTATAACTTAAGCCTATTTGCATTTTGAACGCCTTAGAAAGCACTTTTTGCAGAAAACCCCAAGCAAGACAATGATGATTATTATTACTTTGGTTGTGTGTGATAATAGAAGTAATAACGTTTCTAGATTTGTTTAATAGTTGATTTTATGCACATTCTATTCGACACGAAAGTTGTCATTTGTATAACTAAAAATAATGCACATAAAATTAATTACTTAAAATATTTTTTCAGCATCAGTACTTTTATTTACTTACATAAAACCAGAGTAATAAATATAACTACGTTACTGAAAGGTTGTCTTGCATAATGTAATTTCTGAACCATCCAGAATGGAAATGAACCTGTATAGGCAGTCCACAATTATTTGAGCACTTTCAAAATTAGCTTTGGAAAAATGTCACTGGCCCTACCTGCGTGTATTTTAACGCGCAAACTGATTGGCGTTCGCCAAATAAAGTTGGTAAGGACAGATGGAAAGTATTCCCACGTGAAAAATATTCGAATGTGTTAAACATTTAGGTAAACATTTGTGAATACTGGAATAATATATTTTGCTTTCTGTTTAATTAATGCATGTAATAATTGCCAAATTTGTATAATATATACTTTTCCAATAAGTTCACAGTTTCACGTGACCAACGCATGCATAAAGTGTTCACGTCAATGGAAATGCTAATTTTACATATAGTTGAAGAATACACAATGTGCATACAAGTAGATCTTACGCAGGGCTTTCAAAAGTGCTCAGTTTACCGCGAACATCCTAAGACATTGATTTATAATATACTCTTATTAACATATTTTTTAAAGAAATAAATATGTAAATTCTAGCATACTGTTGCAAAATATGTTCATTCTTCTTTCATACACAACGTAAATCGCACTTTTCTGACAATTTTGAGTATGAGTGTACTACTTTTTATTGAGCTTTATATGTTGCACAGCTGGGTACAGTGCTACATTGGAAGCCATACTTATTCTACTTTAAAACGACATATTGAAAATGACGTCGTTTAATATTCTTCTGCGCATGTCCGCCTTACTGGCTGAGAAATTGAAAGAAAAACGGTCAAAATTGTTCTGGGATCACAAAAGCGAATAAAATAATTTTTAANTTACGCAGGGCTTTCAAAAGTGCTCAGTTTACCGCGAACATCCTAAGACATTGATTTATAATATACTCTTATTAACGTATTTTTTAAAGAAATAAATATGTAAATTCTAGCATACTGTTGCAAAATATGTTCATTCTTCTTTCATACACAACGTAAATCGCACTTTTCTGACAATTTTGAGTATGAGTGTACTACTTTTTATTGAGCTTTATATGTTTCACAGCTGGGTACAGTGCTACATTGGAAGCCATACTTATTCTACTTTAAAACGACATATTGAAAATGACGTCGTTTAATATTCTTCTGCGCATGTCCGCATTACTGGCTGAGAAATTGAAAGAAAAACGGTCAAAATTGTTCTGGGATCACAAAAGCGAATAAAATAATTTTTAAGCCAATCAGCATTGAGACTTTTGCGACGTCAACGTGACAATAATTGCCCGTGCGACAAGATTTTTATATTATGTTATAAATAATTTATAAGCGTAAAATAGAAAATATTTATACTAATTTATTCGTGTCTCGGGTGCGACAGGTCTGTACATATGTCTGACCCGCCATATTTTGGTTGTCAAAGTTTTACATGCACTATTATCCACAATATTAATAAGCAAAGCAACGCATTTTTATGTTTATTTGATATAAGAACACATATTTTCACGCTCAAAGTACCCGCGGACACGGAAAGAATTCGTTGAAAGAATAGCAAAATGAAAACGATAATGGAAACATTCATGACCGTGGTAAAAGAGGTTAGTGTGTACTGGCAAGAAACCATTCATTAATTATATTTTAAAACGTTGGTCGCGAGGTGGTAACGTCTAGTGTATATATCAACGCGACACTTTGTTGTCGCGGCGCATGTTGTCGCACTGTTGAGATCCCAGCATTGCGTGATAAGCAGTGACTTTTACGTTTCCCCCTGAGTTTTTCACAATTATATAACTGGGCTCTTATTAAAGATAATTTGTTTCTGGCATGAACGCAACGTACTTTAATTAAAACTCGGCTAATTGAGATCGTGCTACAAACTCAAAGAACCTGCTCATTTATGAAAACAGTGTNCGTACTTTAATTAAAACTCGGCTAATTGAGATCGTGCTACAAACTCAAAGAACCTGCTCATTTATGAAAACAGTGTTCTATCTGCGTGTCCAGGTGATACGGTTTTGGCAGTTCTGCTGAAAAAAAAAATTGGTTGTCTGTAAAGTCGGTTTACTGACGATAGTTGAACGTGACAACGTCTTAAGAAAATACNCGTTCAACTATTTTAACCAACAAGGACCGGCAACAAAATAGAACAACGAAATACTCTGTTTAGAAATTGGCATCAGTTAACATCCCGATAATTATTCTGAATTGGGTTCCAGTGATTTGGTCCCATTGTACAGAGACTTTTTGACTGTATGACGTGAAAAACAGACTTTTTCCTGTCTGCATTACCCATTCCATTTATTTTTACTTTCTCTCCTCGCCTTTTCTTTCGTTGGTTGGTAATCTTTCTTCGTTCATCTTTTGGACGCGCCCGTAACACATGTGTTTCGGTTTTCTATCTTACGTTATCGAACCATCTATACCCATGTATTTTATAACCATTCAAGTGCACAGTGGCGTAGTGTCCAGGATGCTCGCCTCCCACCACAGCGATCCGGGTTCGATCCTCGGCGGGTTCACACCTGGATTCTCGCATGTGGTAATCGTGCTGGAAGATGCCGTTTGCTGGTGGGTTTTCTCGGGGTGCTTCCGCTTCCCACGCCCCTGCATTCCAGTGCCACTCAATTCCAGGGTTTCATTTTTGTCATGCTCGGGGAAGACGGTCACCTACGGGTTCCAGCTGGAATGACCGTCACTCGGAGGGTGTTGCCTTGCCCTGGGTGCACTCCCCACACGCCATTATTTATTATTGTAATCATTCCGTTTCTTATTTCCATATTATGATCCACGATTTTGCTTGATTATAAATTTTATTGCCTTATTTTTTTAAAAACAAAATACCATTATCGATTGCTTTTCCAGTGTGAAGAATTCAAGTAGGTTAAGTTCTCATCTCTCTCTCTCTCTCTTTCTCTCTATCTGTCTCTCTCTCATTTTTGCGTGTGTCACTTAAGTCATCCATACTTTTCTCGAGGCTTAATCACTCTGATTTCCTCTAATAATTGTATACACTAACAATAATTTCACACACACATCGCGCGTGCTTTCACTGTTTTCTGAGCTTACTTTTAATCTTCGTTCGTCGTATTCTTCTTTTTCAACATTTGCAAATAATTTCAATAATATTATACACCTGTGTGCCATTTCCTGCCCTAAGTTACGCAGCCATTACGGGTGTTCGATTTTCCAAACTTCTTTTGTTTATTTTAACACACAGTAGTTAGTATTTTTATTTACTCCAAATATCACACAGATAACTTTGCATAAGTATGTAATAATAATTTTAAAAATTAATAAAAAGAGCCGCATGCACTGAAAAAAGTTATACTGCACCATTAAAATTTTTTTTAAATAACTTATGTTCTCGGGTACAGCTAAAANAATAATAATTTTAAAAATTAATAAAAAGAGCCGCATGCACTGAAAAAAGTTATACTGCACCATTAAAATTTTTTTTAAATAACTTATGTTCTCGGGTACAGCTAAAAACATCTTCTATTATCCCCAGACAAAAGCATGTAGAAATTTAAAAATGATGTTTTCTTATATTAACATCTTTAAATGTTAAGAAAATATTCGAAGTTTAAAATGCCAGAAATTAATCCCTAGTCACAGGAGAACGTAGGGCCGTATTGAAAAACTGCTTTTTTTTTTATTTCTATGACTTCAAGAGAGTCATTTTAGCTGAAGTCAAAAATTGTATTTAACCAACATTTCCTCATATGTGCAGCCCATTGTTTGAAGTCAAAACCGCATAGTAGCGCTCATGAAGTGCGTTTCAGTAACTGTTTTCATAACTTTCACTTTTTCATTAAAATATTAATGTAGTAATTTTACAAAATTATACAATACCCTTCCAATATTGACCATATTTTGTAGATAGTCTTACTTTAAAGCATTAAATAGCGCAAATATTAAACAGAGCATTACTCAATAATTTTGCCAAACAGTCACAAACTTTTCGACATTAAATACGAAGCAATATCCAGAAAATAATAGAATATCTGTAATAAAATAATGCGTATACATACACACATGTAAACATAAATATTTTACTATGAGTTTTTAAATTATCAAATCATGTTAATTTAACTGTAATTAAAACACGAAATTAATGAAAAGTTATTCAATTGCAGAAATGAACTTATTTACTTGAATAAAGGTATATGAGCTCCTACAATATATTTACGTAATAACTTGGAACTCCCTTGCAAATTATTATCATAAAAAGTTAAATTGTGGTTTTATGTACAATCATGTAAAATAAAACTCCATAAATTTTATGTCCGTGAGATAACATTAGGCGTTATGTCATTAATTAAAAATTTTATTAACATCAAAATAATATTTTTCATATTTATGAAATATAACGTGAATATATATATATATTATATATATATAAATATGGTGTGATGTCCCTTTGGTGTAATATTCTAAACTTAGCTAATCTTTGTTTCCATGATGAGGCGGAGTAATAGCCTGAAAGTAGAACTTTTGCCGGGCTTCAGAAAAGTTGGAAGTAACCATGAATGAACGGTTGGGAAGTGTGTGTACATATATGTTTATATATACATATATAATGGACATTAACTAACAACTATTGGAAAGGGTGTATATATGTGTGTATGTATATGCATGTGTATATATATATATATATATACACACATAAGCACACTTTCCATTGGTTCTAAGCTATAGTCCATCCATGGTTACCTCCAACTTTACTGAAGCCCTGCAAAAGTTTTACTTCCAGGCTATTCCTCCCCCTCATGGAATGGAAACAAAGATTAACTTAAGTTTAGAGAATTACACCTAAGGGAAAACACACCATATTTATGCGCACTCAGTTCAATTTATATTTTGAGTAAGAACTATTTATTACCATGCATTACCAAATCACTTATTTCCTCCCATTTTTATTCACATTAATAATAAACAAAATGTTATAATTTATAGATAAATTATACGTAATAAAATACTTGTATGTTAACAGAAGAATGAAATGCGTGTAATGCGTGGCAGTTTTATGAAACAAAACAAACACGAGCGCTGGTAGAGGAGCTGCATGGTCGGTAGGAGGGCGGGCTGGGAGATTTAGGAAGGGACTACCCGCGCTGTGTTTAACAAGGCCTCGCGTGAATCAGAGCGCTAAAGCAGGGAGCCTGGTAGAGTTTTAA
>NQII01005147.1:140893-156230 GCA_002778355.1 Clitarchus hookeri | reverse complement strand
GGACACGACGACACAAATCTGGATAAACAAGCACGGCATTCGTTAATGCAGCGATTACCCCTCTCACAGCGTCCTGCGGATATTCGGACGTGTATCTCCGCTCCACCTGCGTAAACAAACATTCCCGGAAATTTAAAAAAAAATTATAACTTAGGTGTCTTTGCTGACGATTCAGGTATCTCGAGCCTTTAATTCCGTTTTTTCAATGAGACGGCAGTGATTGAGAGAGCTGAGAGGGCGAAGTGACGTGAAAATGGCGCAGGGATGGAGTTCAAGGGCGGGTGAAGCGGGATTGCACCGAGAAAAACCCCGCCAACCACAACGACAACGTCCGTCACGTTACCCACACGCGAAAATACGGGTGGAAAAGTCGGGAATCGAACCCGGTTCGCCCTGATGAGAGGCGATTGGTATGACTACGACACCAACGAGACCCCGTGTGCAGAAGCGTTCAGTCGTTTAGTGGTGAGATTAAGGCAACACACATTCATCTTCATACACCAGCCTAGCTCTGACTGCAAGGAAAAGTTATTAACTTAATTTTTTCTTTAATTTGTACTTTGATGCTTATTAACGGCCGGCAGCGTGAATAACAATATAAACTAGTTCAAACGCACGGTCGTAAATAAATATCACTTCTAGTTAGCCGTGAGATGCGGCTTTAGCATATTAGCTAAAAATCCACTACCAACATATGAAGCCCATAACGTATATTTTCGATGTGCCCGTTATCGTGTAACGAAACCAAAACTTCGCGAGTTTCCGATGAACACTCTGATCCTTCGCAAGTAAAGATCACGCTTATTTCAGATTTTTTTGAAACCCTCCCCCGAGGTTTCATGCCTTATACCTGAGCGAACCACACATAAAATTATAAAAATTGTAACAAAATTAAAAATAATAATAATAATAAATTTTTTTGGTCGTGATGCAATGTCTGTGTCGTTAATTGCTCGTCAGCCAGTTTTTTTCCTCCCATCACTGGTGACACGAAATCTCGCAGCGAAGGGTGAAAAGCGTACTCGTGCATCGAGTTCCATTCACACGAGTACGTACTGCCACCGTGGCCAGTCGCAGCTAATTAGTATGTGTCATGTCGTTTCAACATCCGCTGATGTATACAGGCATCGCAGTGCTGACGTTACNTGTGCCCGTTATCGTGTAACGAAACCAAAACTTCGCGAGTTTCCGATGAACACTCTGATCCTTCGCAAGTAAAGATCACGCTTATTTCAGATTTTTTTGAAACCCTCCCCCGAGGTTTCATGACTTATACCTGAGCGAACCACACATCAAATTATAAAAATTGTAACAAAATTAAAAATAATAATAATAATAAATTTTTTTGGTCGTGATGCAATGTCTGTGTCGTTAATTGCTCGTCAGCCAGTTTTTTTCCTCCCATCACTGGTGACACGAAATCTCGCAGCGAAGGGTGAAAAGCGTACTCGTGCATCGAGTTCCATTCACACGAGTACGTACTGCCGCCGTGGCCAGTCGCAGCTAATTAGTATGTGTCATGTCGTTTCAACATCCGCTGATGTATACAGGCATCGCAGTGCTGACGTTACTAACCATTTAACATGCCACCTCGTATTGCAACGTCACCTCCCCTTCCATAAACTGCGGTCAACAATTCAACTCAACAATATTTTGTCGCGTGATTTTGTCATCCTGTCGATAAAGTGTTAAATTTTATAAAATTTGTTAACATGTTCTCTATTTATCTTGCACATGTAAATAACACTCATCGGGTTTTTAAATTTTTATGTTCAAATAATGCAGTTAAGAACGTTTGAAACTGTTTTTTTTCCCTCAAAAATAAGCACAGCAAGTATTTAGATATTTTAAAAATCAGCCGTTGAGTTATACAGAAAGTTCGTGTTATCTAAATAACTTGACCGAAGACTAGAGTGTTGGGCGTTCTTAGTAAACTTTTGTTAATGGACGCATTGAACCGATGACGAGCAATTACAGGCACCGAAAATGTGTGCAACCGGCTTTTTAACGTGATATAATTTATTAATGTGACGTAAGGTACGTGTACAATGCTAGTTACAAAACGGAGAAAAGTGTAGATCCTGTCGAATGAAGAAGAAATCATGTCTAAAGTTCTACTTTCAGGATATTCCTCCGCCTCATGCAAACAAAGCTTAACTAAGCCTTAAAATACATCAGAGAGACAGCGCACAGCATTAATCAGCACTCAGTTTGATATTATTTTGAAAGTGGACTATTTCTTACTAAGCATTACCAACACATCTATTTTCTCCCTGTTTTAAGTCACATTAACTATAAATTAAATGTCATAATTTACGAATAACATATAAATAGCAGTCAAATTTAACAAAAAAAGAGATACTGATATGTTAACGGAACTACAAACCGCTTGTGATACATGACGTATTTGGGAAACAACCAAACACGTCATAAATAGGGTCATTTTTCAAAGGTTTGAAGAAAAAAAATGTGCGAAGTAACCGTGAACGGGCTGTACTACATGTTTATGCATTTAAGTCGCTTTCTGAAGATAAGGTGTTCAAGACAGGGACAGTACAGAAAGGACCTACCAGAACTTCTTTGCTTTACAAGAGATGCATTTATTTAGGGATGGAACTGAGAGACTTGTGAATCGTTGGCTTTGGAATGGAGCGGAGAGATTTTTGTGGCTGTTAACAGTGAGGTCTTTTTGTTTTGCCAACAGCCAACCAAGAACTGAGTTGTTTTTAATAAATAAATTACAATTTTTGTACCCCACACACCGACTGAGTTTTGAAGTGACATAATTACTACGCGATTAAAATATTCAAAATCAATTTTCTGTTAATTACAGCCACAGTGTTTGTGCAAATCAGTTAAAACCAAACAGCACAAAAAAACATTATAGAAAGCGTATACGTAACACAGAATTAAAACATATCGAACGTATGGACAGCGAGAAAGACGTTGAATGTAATGTAACTAACCTACAAAGGTAGTTCACATTATACCAAGCATTCTTATTTTTAGAAGGACTGTAGTTTTTTATTTCCAGATTTGCATGATTTTCATCACTCTATTATCGCTTCAATGCGTTCGTTGAAAGTCAAGGCTTACACGCCACCGAAATAAATACGTAATTTGGGAATTTTTTTCCCCTGCGTTTTTCTTACATGATATTTACGTGTCTAAAACACTTCGGGTAAAGCGCTAAGCAATAAGATGTCATCGGCCGGCATTCCATTATCTGAACTGCAATCGTACTTACTGCTTTATTCTCCATTAGCATTTCTTTATTAGNTTTTTTCTTTAATTTGTACTTTGATGCTTATTAACGGCCGGCAGCGTGAATAACAATATAAACTAGTTCAAACGCACGGTCGTAAATAAATATCACTTCTAGTTAGCCGTGAGATGCGGCTTTAGCATATTAGCTAAAAATCCACTACCAACATATGAAGCCCATAACGTATATTTTCGATGTGCCCGTTATCGTGTAACGAAACCAAAACTTCGCGAGTTTCCGATGAACACTCTGATCCTTCGCAAGTAAAGATCACGCTTATTTCAGATTTTTTTGAAACCCTCCCCCGAGGTTTCATGACTTATACCTGAGCGAACCACACATCAAATTATAAAAATTGTAACAAAATTAAAAATAATAATAATAATAAATTTTTTTGGTCGTGATGCAATGTCTGTGTCGTTAATTGCTCGTCAGCCAGTTTTTTTCCTCCCATCACTGGTGACACGAAATCTCGCAGCGAAGGGTGAAAAGCGTACTCGTGCATCGAGTTCCATTCACACGAGTACGTACTGCCACCGTGGCCAGTCGCAGCTAATTAGTATGTGTCATGTCGTTTCAACATCCGCTGATGTATACAGGCATCGCAGTGCTGACGTTACTAACCATTTAACATGCCACCTCGTATTGCAACGTCACCTCCCCTTCCATAAACTGCGGTCAACAATTCAACTCAACAATATTTTGTCGCGTGATTTTGTCATCCTGTCGATAAAGTGTTAAATTTTATAAAATTTGTTAACATGTTCTCTATTTATCTTGCACATGTAAATAACACTCATCGGGTTTTTAAATTTTTATGTTCAAATAATGCAGTTAAGAACGTCTGAAACTGTTTTTTTTCCCTCAAAAATAAGCACAGCAAGTATTTAGATATTTTAAAAATCAGCCGTTGAGTTATACAGAAAGTTCGTGTTATCTAAATAACTTGACCGAAGACTAGAGTGTTGGGCGTTCTTAGTAAACTTTTNGAGTTATACAGAAAGTTCGTGTTATCTAAATAACTTGACCGAAGACTAGAGTGTTGGGCGTTCTTAGTAAACTTTTTTTAATGGACGCATTGAACCGATGACGAGCAATGACAGGCACCGAAAATGTGTGCAACCGGCTTTTTAACGTGATATAATTTATTAATGTGACGTAAGGTGCGTGTACAATGCTAGTTACAAAACGGAGAAAAGTGTACATCCTGTCGAATGAAGAAGAAATCATGTCTAAAGTTCTACTTTCAGGATATTCCTCCGCCTCATGCAAACAAAGCTTAACTAAGCCTTAAAATACATCAGAGAGACAGCGCACAGCATTAATCAGCACTCAGTTTGATATTATTTTGAAAGTGGACTATTTCTTACTAAGCATTACCAACACATCTATTTTCTCCCTGTTTTAAGTCACATTAACTATAAATTAAATATCATAATTTACGAATAACATATAAATAGCAGTCAAATTTAACAAAAAAAGAGATACTGATATGTTAACGGAACTACAAACCGCTTGTGATACATGACGTATTTGGGAAACAACCAAACACGTCATAAATAGGGTCATTTTTCAAAGGTTTGAAGAAAAAAAATGTGCGAAGTAACCGTGAACGGGCTGTACTACATGTTTATGCATTTAAGTCGCTTTCTGAAGATAAGGTGTTCAAGACAGGGACAGTACAGAAAGGACCTACCAGAACTTCTTTGCTTTACAAGAGATGCATTTATTTAGGGATGGAACTGAGAGACTTGTGAATCGTTGGCTTTGGAATGGAGCGGAGAGATTTTTGTGGCTGTTAACAGCGAGGTCTTTTTGTTTTGCCAACAGCCAACCAAGAACTGAGTTGTTTTTAATAAATAAATTACAATTTTTGTACCCCACACACCGACTGAGTTTTGAAGTGACATAATTACTACGCGATTAAAATATTCAAAATCAATTTTCTGTTAATTACAGCCACAGTGTTTGTGCAAATCAGTTAAAACCAAACAGCACAAAAAAACATTTTAGAAAGCGTATACGTAAGACAGAATTAAAACATATCGAACGTATGGACAGCGAGAAAGACGTTGAATGTAATGTAACTAACCTACAAAGGTAGTTCACATTATACCAAGCATTCTTATTTTTAGAAGGACTGTAGTTTTTTATTTCCAGATTTGCATGATTTTCATCACTCTATTATCGCTGCAATGCGTTCGTTGAAAGTCAAGGCTTACACGCCACCGAAATAAATACGTAATTTGGGAATTTTTTTCCCCTGCGTTTTTCTTACATGATATTTACGTGTCTAAAACACTTCGGGTAAAGTGCTAAGCAATAAGATATCATCGGCCGGCATTCCATTATCTGAACTGCAATCGTACTTACTGCTTTATTCTCCATTAGCATTTCTTTATTAGACACCAGCTGATTAAAAATCTTCGAATATATACTTGTATGCTGTTTGCAGCGTATTCACCTCCTCTGAATAACAGCGTGTGAATGATTCACATAATTATATCACAGTTTCATAATAAATTATGCATATTATTATCCAAATTACGAGTACACTGTACGACTGAGCAACAGGTAGGCCGTAAATAAAAGCGGCCATAAACATTAAATATTACATTTGTTACGTATTTATTGTAAACATTTATGTGGAAATGAATTTCTTAAGTCACCAAAGAGAGTAAATTTATTCAAATACGTGGGTATATGTAAACGAAAAAAATACTTACGCTCATTACTTCAGTATAGTTCTGTTCTTAACACTTAAGTGTTAGCTTGCTAAACAAGCGTTTTACGGTCTACAGCAATAATTGTAAAAAAAAATTCNGTGGAAATGAATTTCTTAAGTCACCAAAGAGAGTAAATTTATTCAAATACGTGGGTATATGTAAACGAAAAAAATAGTTACGCTCATTACTTCAGTATAGTTTTGTTCTTAACACTTAAGTGTTAGCTTGCTAAACAAGCGTTTTACGGTCTACAGCAATAATTGTAAAAAAAAATTCNCTGTTCTTAACACTTAAGTGTTAGCTTGCTAAACAAGCGTTTTACGGTCTACAGCAATAATTGTAAAAAAAAATTCTAAACAATTTGGGACTTTTTGTGACTAATATATTACTGGATAAGTTAAATTCCGATGACAGCTACCCTAAACCCCGATTACAGAAGTGTTCACTACTAGGAATAGAATATTTGTTAGGTTATTACAATTGTGATTGTTGAGGGAACAATGCAAATATAGTTGAAGAAATTCAGCTGGAGGTGCTATTAGTTTTGTAGCAGGAACACAGTGCTCTGCTGTAGCAGCCATACGTACAGTAGTACANATTCAGCTGGAGGTGCTATTAGTTTTGTAGCAGGAACACAGTGCTCTGCTGTAGCAGCCATACGTACAGTAGTACAACGGAGAGCCAAAAAAAACTGGTATAGGCGTGCGTATGCAAATAACAGAGGTAACCTTGGTTAGTCTCATTGCGCTTGCTGTCGGCAGCGCCTATATAAGACAACAAGCGTCTGGTAAAGTTACCAGATCGGTTACTGCTGCTACAATGGCAGGTTATCAAGATTTAAGTGAGTTTGAACGTGGTGTTATAGTCGGCGCACGAGAGATGGGACATAACATCTCCGAGGTAGCGATAACATTTGGATATTTGCGTACGACCATTTCACGAGTGTACCGTCAATATCGGGAATCCGTAAAAAACATCACACCTTCGACATCGCTGCGGCCGGAAAAAGATCGTGAACGAACGGGACAAACCAACGACTGACGAGAATCATTAAATGTGACAGATAATCAAACCCTTTCTCAAGNGATCGTGAACGAACGGGACAAACCAACGACTGACGAGAATCATTAAATGTGACAGATAATCAAACCCTTTCTCAAGATGATGCAGATTTCAATGCAGGGGCATTAACAAGTTTAATCGTGCGAACTATTCAACGGACCATCATTGATATGGGCTTTCGGAGCTGAAGGCCCACTCNACATTAACAAGTTTAATCGTGCGAACTATTCAACGGACCATCATTGATATGGGCTTTCGGAGCTGAAGGCCCACTCGTGTACCAGTAGGTGCACCAGATTTTTTTTTGGTTCTTCAGTGTCAATACAATCACACACAAGAATACAAAAACAATTATGCCGGTATTTCTGTCTATGTAAACAGTTTTTAAATGGTTCCTACAAACTACCAGATGGGTTTCCCTAGTATATAATTCTGGTTGACTCCTACAACAATACTTTTTTCTCAACGTGGGCCGCCATCATGACTACGCACATGTGCACCTTTTTTTGTTTGCTCGTGGTCATAATTGACACTTTAGATGTTGATGAACATTTTACAGTTTTATGGAAGCCAATATAGAAAGACGATAAACGGGCATTCCAGCATAGCTGGCTTTACTAACATTGTGAGCAAATATTTAACTAAGTGTTGTATTTATACCTATGTGTTTCTACCGCTGATAAGTTTTACATGTTATTGCGGTGCAAGACATTCAGCAAAATAAAAGCATGAGTATGACAAAATACACTATTGTTTGTGAAAATTGCAACACCCAGAAATAATNGACATTCAGCAAAATAAAAGCATGAGTATGACAAAATACACTATTGTTTGTGAAAATTGCAACACCCAGAAATAATGGCCCCAATGAATACAAACTCGGAGAATGTGTAGCACAGTGTACCAGCAATAAGTGATTACGATAGCAGATAGATGGCGTACACGTAGGCTTAGCAGCGCCCTCTCTCGTGTGACCAGAAAAGTCCGTGTTACGCCAAGCTCATTCTGTGAAAAGCCGTCAAACTAACTGAAAGCAAGTGCCGGTATGTCTCGCCGACGTCAAAGGGCGCCATATAAGCCTGTGAGTGANAGCCGTCAAACTAACTGAAAGCAAGTGCCGGTATGTCTCGCCGACGTCAAAGGGCGCCATATAAGCCTGTGAGTGAGTTCGAACGGGACAGAATTTTCGATCTCCGGGAAACGGATAAGTCATACAGTGACATTTCGGCACTTACAGGTTATGCCGCTACGACAGTTATGCGTGTGTGGAACCAGTGGATAGAAGAGGGTCGTAAGCAGCGACGAGCAGGTGCTGGACCACGCAGTGTCACCACAGCACGGGATGTCCGCCATCTTGTCCGCATGGCCGTAACGGACCGTACAGCCTCGTCCACAGTGTTGGCTCGACACTGGAGCACTGCAACGGGTGTGGACCTGTCTGCGTTGACGGTTCGATGCCGTCTGCTGCGGGCTGGACTGATGGCATGCCTGCATTTGCGTCGGATTCCTTTGTTCAGAAACCACAAACGCCCCAGACTGCAATGGGCCCGTGAACGCCGTCGCTGGCGTTCTGAGTAGTATAATGTAGTGATTTCGGACGTGTCCCACTTCAACCTGTCCTACAGTGATGGCCGCATACGTGTTAGACGCTACCGCGGTGACCACAATTTGGCAGCCTGCATTGTGGAGCGGCATAGCGTACAAACGCCAAGTGTGGGGCGCAATTTGATACAACAGGCGATCTCGAATCCTACGAATTGAGGGAAACCTGAACAGCCACCTCTACATCAGGGAAGTTTTAGAGCCTGAGGTACTGCCCCTCCTTCCGACGACTCCACATGCCATATTTCAGCAGGACAATGGCCGGCCACATGTGGCGAGGTGTGTGCAAGAATTTTTCAATGAACGACGGGTACGACTACTTCCCTGGCCCGCACGTTCGCCTGATATATCGCCCGTCAAACATGTCTGCGATATGGTTGGTCGGCGACTGTTTCATCCCGGACCTCCAGCAACCACAGTTGAAGTACACAAACCACGTAGAGGGAGATTCCCTAGGAGCATATCCAGGTCCTCTTTAATTCCATACCACGACGTTTAGGGGCTCTGATTGCAGCACATGGGGGCTTCACACCATATTAAATTCTCAAGAACAGAAATCTTGCACAGCTCTGTAATCCTGATATATTGTGTATTGTAATGTACTTAATCTGTGGTATAAAGTTAATTCCCGTGACATGTATTCTCCTTGGTGTTCAATTTTTCACAAACGTTACTGTGTTTCCGCACGAAATTCACAGAAACCGTTATCTAGGGTTGCCCTTTTTTAGGGGATTCCCAAAACCTTGCGGACTTCAACTGGCGTAATAATTAACGTATTTTCCACGCCACCTTAACGCATTATCCAAACCTGACAGGACCACCTGTGAAAATCGCGGGTAAATTAAATTGTGTAGACTCAGTGAAAGCAAAAAAAACATCAACTCGTATTGATTTACTATTACTTGCTGTATTGTGGCACGTTTCTTCTCATCAAAGGGCAAGAAGTATATATTTTTTTAAGCGATATCGTGAAAGGTGGACGAGATACGTCTATCCATCGCAGCCGAGCGGTTAGCCTGCTCGCCTCCCACCAAGGCAAACTGGGTGCAATCCCCGGCCGGGTCTCTCCCGTGAGTGAGAATCGTCCCGGACGATGCCGCTGGTCGGCCGTTTTTCTCGACGATCTCCCGTTTCCCGCGCCCTTTTATTCCTGTGCTGCACCACACTCACCTCAATCGCCCTCAGCGGCTCTCGAGACCTCGCTGTTAAGAGCAACCCAAATACATTCACTCACTCACCCTAACCTTTCGCTCTGCCGATCCCGCTTTAGCCATCGCCTTTCAACAAACCTAGGATAGCTAGGTGCTAAGTGAGACGTTTGTAGATTCGCAAGCGTAGTAGTCACGGCCTCGACTGCCCACAGACTCTTGTGAGTGATAACAGTGTGGAACCTCGGGTTCGGCGAAGAGCGTCGTGGCTGCTTTTTGGGCTGGGCGGCCGCGGATAAAGGAGATCTTGTTAACAGGCGCGTCGGATTCAATTACGCCGAGCAGGGTCGTGGAGGGGGCTAATTAAGGCTCGCAACTATGAGGAGCGAAGAGAAGGAAGCAACGGGGATGGGTGGAGGGGGTAACACCCGAGCACATCTCAGCCCGTGGTCTTCGCTCCCAGCGCCGGAAAAAAATGGCAAAAGCGATCTTCGGGCAGGACCGGCTTTGCCGCAACGCTTCTTCCGACGACGACGACGTTTTGTTTTCCTGCTCAGGAACAAATTATTTTATTGATTTCTGGCACACACGAGCGATAATTCTGTACTCAACCGGGACTGAACGTCCCGGGACTGAACGTCCCGAATTAATTTACGATTTTCGCGGTCGTATAATTTTATCGCGTGCGCTGTGCTTAAGACTCCCGCCACCTCGAGTTTTTTTCCCCCCGCGTTTGAGGCTGAGAAGCGCGGGAGCGATAAGGGCGACACTGCCACGCGCATCAAGTGCGCCATCGCCGCTGAGCGCAAGGCTCTGAACTGGCGTGCAGTGTTCCAGTCGCACTGCGCGTACCTATGCGACTTTAAGCAGTTATTGTGTGGAATGTACGTGGAAAGATTGAATGCTGTTCTCTTGAGTAGTTTCGAGATATATCGCTTTGAAAAGGATATTTTTAGACGTCGTGGAGTGCTCTGAAATGGAAAATGCCACGTGCGTGACATTTTGAAAGCACTCAACAACCCTCGCCTGAAGCATGTGTTCTTTTCGTAGATCAGCACATTGGACGCACGTTTAGTAGTTTCTTGGGAAAACGTGCATTTCAAACACTCTGCAACGCAATTGAAGCTCCAGGTAGGCGGGGGCCATAAGTCGAGCGTACTTCTCGCAGCCGTTGAACAACGTAGACTGCTGCGCGTTAGTTGATGCCAGCATTAACCATTCACAGATGAGAGGTGCAGGAACTTCATCGAATCGAATTTCTCACGAGGAAGAAGCGCCCAACACACCGGTCCCTGGTTCCTTGTTGTGTACAGTGCCAACGTGTCGACAATCATGTACATGGGAAAAGGACGGGTTGATCCCGCTCTTAACTAGTTCTGTTTACCGTGCCCACGATCCTGAACACTTTGCACGTGAATTACTTTCATCACCGGTGCTGTACACAGAAAGGCATCAGTGCCCAGCCTTCCTTGTGGCTAATCTGACTTGTGGAATTTTCTAAACCACTTTGACACGATTTCTTGATGCCATTGTCATCGAGCATGCAACACGTTGTACACTAGTTGCAAGATAGATGTGCTGAACACATGTACAGTGCATACCAAAATTTTACGCGAAAACAGAAATTTACTATTTTAGACTCACTTAAAATTTACGTTTACTGATGTTGCAAACAATTGTGATGAAAGTTGCACTTCAGCCGACACCATTTTTTAAGTGGATGTCGAATTAAATGAGTCATTGTTAGGGCCCCCTGTTTTTCGCGAAAAGATTTAGGCACAGGGTATACTTCAACTTCGTGCATGCTTGCAAATTTACTTTTACTATTGGCCGCGTGTCTGTATGAGAAGAAATTTTCTTCCTGTCTGGGCCAATCTCTTATTGAAGAGCCGGGCGGTGAGTAGAGCACTGCTCCGGTAGCGTCCTGAGATGACGTTAGGGGTGTGGGTAGTGCTCCGGCCAGACCACACGCTTGGTAAACTGAGTGCTAGGATCTCAGGCCTTGTGGTAGGACATTCTCAGTGCGATCTGGTAAATCAGATCGGGGCTACGCTCGGTGCGGCCTGATGAACAGGTCGGGACTATGGATTTGGTCAATTTCGGTAAGCGCTGGTTATGTCTGCGTTGAGAGGGCGTGATCCCTCTTCCCCATCTACTGGGAGGCCGGGGTGCGAAATAGCCTAACGGCTAAGAGCGTCCCGTTAACAAATAAGAGCATGGCTGTGATGGCTGTGTATCATACTTATTTATGTCTGGGTCAATATCATCCAACCACGATATTGGTTTTGAACTAAGGTGTTTTGGGGTACAGCTAATTGTGGGATCTTTTCTCGATAAACAGATGGCTCTAGTTACATGCTTTTTGTAACGCTATAATTATGTAAACTGATAATACTCTAGACTAGTATAACAGTTTACGAATCAGTTCCCTATGGTGAAGACTACTGGGCATTGAGCCTAGCAGAGATCAGCACTGACCATAACTTACCTTCACGAGCATTATGTATTCTACTAAATTATCCACACTAGATCTGTATTGGTTGATGTGTGACCAAGCGGGTTGACCGTATACAGTCACACCATGTCAATCCTGCATTGCAGTCCGATTATGAATAAAACATTCCTCGCTAGATCATTGGTGATAAGTAGAGACCTGAAAAATTCTCGGATTCATTTCGGGGCAAGCTAGAATTGAAACACATGCATCTTAGCGTTAGTTCTGCAATTGGCTCACGACCTATTTGACACCTCCTCCTGGACTATGAGCCAATAGTAAACAGGCTACTAAATGCAGCCCCAATCACGACCTCTCACTGTGAAAGCAGGCAGCCAATGAGNTTCCTTGTTGTGTACAGTGCCAACGTGTCGACAATCATGTACATGGGAAAAGGACGGGTTGATCCCGCTCTTAACTGGTTCTGTTTACCGTGCCCACGATCCTGAACACTTTGCACGTGAATTACTTTCATCACCGGTGCTGTACACAGAAAGGCATCAGTGCCCAGCCTTCCTTGTGGCTATCTGACTTGTGGAATTTTCTAAACCACTTTGACAAGATTTCTTGATGCCATTGTCATCGAGCATGCAACACGTTGTACACTAGTTGCAAGATAGATGTGCTGAACACATGTACAGTGCATACCAAAATATTACGCGAAAACAGAAATTTACTATTTTAGACTCACTTAAAATTTACGTTTACTGATGTTGCAAACAATTGTGATGAAAGTTGCACTTCAGCCGACACCATTTTTTAAGTGGATGTCGAATTAAATGAGTCATTGTTAGGGCCCCCTGTTTTTCGCGAAAAGATTTAGGCACAGGGTATACTTCAACTTCGTGCATGCTTGCAAATTTACTTTTACTATTGGCCGCGTGTCTGTATGAGAAGAAATTTTCTTCCTGTCTGGGCCAATCTCTTATTGAAGAGCCGGGCGGTGAGTAGAGCACTGCTCCGGTAGCGTCCTGAGATGACGTTAGGGGTGTGGGTAGTGCTCCGGCCAGACCACACACTTGGTAAACTGAGTGCTAGGATCTCAGGCCTTGTGGTAGGACATTCTCAGTGCGATCTGGTAAATCAGATCGGGGCTACGCTCGGTGCGGCCTGTTGAACAGGTCGGGACTACGGATTTGGTCAATTTCGGTAAGCGCTGGTTATGTTTGCGTTGAGAGGGCGTGATCCCTCTTCCCCGCCTACTGGGAGGCCGGGGTGCGAAATGGCCTAACGGCTAAGAGCGTCCCGTTAACAAATAAGAGCATGGCTGTGATGGCTGTGTATCATACTTATTTATGTCTGGGTCAATATCATCCAACCACGATATTGGTTTTGAACTAAGGTGTTTTGGGGTACAGCTAATTGTGGGATCTTTTCTCGATAAACAGATGGCTCTAGTTACATGCTTTTTGTAACGCTATAATTATGTAAACTGATAATACTCTAGACTAGTATAACAGTTTACGAATCAGTTCCCTATGGTGAAGACTACTGGGCATTGAGCCTAGCAGAGATCAGCACTGACCATAACTTACCTTCACGAGCATTATGTATTCTACTAAATTATCCACACTAGATCTGAATTGGTTGATGTGTGACCAAGCGGGTTGACCGTATACAGTCACACCATGTCAATCCTGCATTGCAGTCCGATTATGAATAAAACATTCCTCGCTAGAGCATTGGTGATAAGTAGAGACCTGAAAAATTCTTGGATTCATTTCGGGGCAAGCTAGAATTGAAACACATGCATCTTAGCGTTACTTCTGCAATTGGCTCACGACCTATTTGACACCTCCTCCTGGACTGTGAGCCAATAGTAAACAGGCTACTAAATGCAGCCCCAATCACGACCTCTCACTGTGAAAGCAGGCAGCCAATGAGCAGCTGATATCTCCTTTAGTGTGCAAACGAATATGGAGTCTAGCCTGAAGGTCAATGAACTAGCGAATTTTTCCGGCCTCTAGTGATCTTCTTTTCTTCTGCTACGGCGGCAATAATTTGCACCAAAACCAATTAATAAAACAAGTTCCAAATATGTCGCCAACCAAGAAGCGTTTATCCTGACAACCTACAGCACAGAAAATGATTAATTTAAGTCTAGGTTTAGGGCGTGCCTGCTGGGAAACTGCGCAGCACACGAAATGGCCTTGGTTTGAGCCCGTCGTGGTCGACAATAATCGCCCCACTCCCATAACGAGACACACCAGTTTCCACAGAACAGGTAAGAACACAGAAGTAAACATGAGCGTCGGTTCCTTTGATGTAAGCGTATTAATTCGCTGATTATCTGGGCCTTATGTCTTCTGATTGACAGCTGCGTGCTGCGAAAGATTTCCTATTGGTGGGGCTNAATTCGCTGATTATCTGGGCCTTATGTCTTCTGATTGACAGCTGCGTGCTGCGAAAGATTTCCTATTGGTGGGGCTGCCAGCTGGCAAGCAAGTCGCCAGGCTCTGAATGGCGAACAGCGTTCTCGCCATGCTGCGGGCCAGCATCGCTATATTTCTGTCGCGTGCGGTTGAAGTCGATAGTAGTGCGAGAGTACCATTCAAGAGTTCCACGAAGTGGTTGGATGGAATCTCCAGTGGCAATATACTCCCCTCGTAGAAGTGGGCGCTATATATGTGAATGCGAAGCTCCCGCTGGACATCGAGAATTGAGAAATAACTCGGGTGGGAAGATCCATTAGTAACAGCCCTAATATCCTGTTCCGGAGCCCAGGCAAAACATTTGGCCATGGTCGTGGACTTCATGATGAAACTAACAATAGCCGACTGATTAGGAGAAAAGTCAGAACGTCGGAGTATGAAAACCCAACATGGTTTGTTCGTAGCTAATACAGACTCACGCTCGCGACTATCGAGTAATGACATGAAAATACGACCATAGTAGCCTGCAGCGATTAGATGAAGACCTCGCCACATGTGAGATCTGTCGGCGGAGAAACTGAAAACCACTGGGGCGCCCGCATGACCACCAGCGATGGGACATGCTCTGCCGTGAACTCGGTAAGTGGTCAGATGTCATTTTTAAAATG
>NQII01005147.1:72781-132621 GCA_002778355.1 Clitarchus hookeri | reverse complement strand
TTTTACAAGACTTCCGTATAAATTCACACCCAGGCTATAAAGCATTTTATTATACTGTGAGGCAAATTTCTCCTAGAATTTGTCATAGTTAACACGTGTGTCAGCACCGCTGATGCTTAAGTTCAACATCTCTCCCATCACTTCAGTCAGTGTAATCTCTCCCCCTTTCAAGCCCCCTCTTTTGAGAAATTTCTGACTGCCCTACTGCAGTAAGAAACTAGATTATGTTTTACGTTACTCAAACAACAGATGATTAGGTTATTATTAACGGGGACGGCGGCATCCATAAGCGTGGGATTGAGATACGCACGATTACCGCGGGCAAAATGTCTGGCTATAGTCTGTTCGCCGTTTCTTCGCACTTTTTGAATCAAACCTTTGAAAAATTACCCCAAGTAAGACGTGTTTAGTTATTTCCTAAATATGTCATGTATCACAAACGTTTTATACTTCTGTTAACATAAAAGTGGCTTTTTTTTAATTAAATTAAACTTTTATTTATATTTTATCTGTAAATTATTATATTTAATTTATAATTAAGTATCAATAAATAGCAAGAAATAGTACTCATGCAAAATATGATTACACAAATTGCGTAACGAATGCGATGCGTTGTACCTTTTGTGTAATTTTATAGACTCGGTTAAGCTTTGTTTGCATAAGGTGGAGGGATATCCTGGAAGTAGAACTTAAGCAGGGCTTCAGAAAAGTTTTTAGTAACTAGGAACGGACTTAAGCAAGACAGTTGGTCACACACGTTTGAACAGTACAGCGAGTTGTAATGTGAAGTGAGATGGAGATGCGGCAACTTTCGACTGCAAAAGCGAGGGAAACGGGGTCACCCCGAATAAAAAACACTCCGGTTACGTTTCCCATATTTTGGGAAACTGCGAGACTATTTCTGTGACTACTGCGGTGCCTAGGTTGAGCACAGACAATTTTCATAATGCCGCCAAACGTTGCGGACATTACTAAGCGCAAAGTAAAAGAATTGAACTCGAATCGAATTTTGATGCATGCGTTTCTTGTTTAAGAACATTCTTTCAAACCGACATCCAGAGATGCTCACAGAATACTCGCGGGCAAACTTTAGTGCATCCGTTAACAACACGCAGAAACATAGCATTTTTAATTACGTCAATATTTTCCGCACAAAATAATAACATACTTTAAGTTATAGAGACGTGTAAAACATGGCCCTATAAAATTATCAACACGATGGCGACAAGTTATTTGAGCACGTGAATAACGTAAAAAAATTTACGCTTCTTCCGACAGGTGGAAACTAATAGCACTTCGCGTAGTTCTCGTACCGACCAAGTCTCCCGTGGGAGAAAATGAAGAAAAAAATTGCGCTTGTCATTACATTCTAAATTAACAAGTCAAAGAAGAATTAATAAAACGAGAGTCTGTTCATCGACCACGCCACGTAATCACTCACTGAGACTACTCATTGCAATGTTGACAGCAAAAAAGGAAAAATAGGTTAACGTCTTGATGTCCTGTTAACAGTGTAATTAGGGTCACCCGCTGTTTTTTGGGGAAATATAGTATTTTTCAGACCAAGATATAAAAAAATATAGTACACTGAAAGAAAATATAGTATTTTAAGGAAAAAGGTTAAAAAAAAGTTTAAGGTATGCTTATTAAACACCAAATTTATTGCTTATTTACAAAATATACATTTTTTTNAAAGGTTAAAAAAAAGTTTAAGGTATGCTTATTAAACACCAAATTTATTGCTTATTTACAAAATATACATTTTTTTTGCACTTTTTGCACTCTTTAATAATTTATTATTCATAAAAAAAGTATCAAATGCTTTATTGCACTGAAATTGTAAATAAATGTAAATGAGAAGCTCATTTTTTACTAAGCTCAGACTGGCTCTATTTCTTTTTTATGATCTTTCCGCTTTTAAGTAGGGGTTAGCAACAGCGCACTTTCACTATCACTATCGCCTTCCATTATTTATTTTAACAATTTATTATTATTTATTTCTTGTTAAGCAATTTTTGGTGACCAAAACATAAACACACCACAGATNTTTATTTTAACAATTTATTATTATTTATTTCTTGTTAAGCAATTTTTGGTGACCAAAACATAAACACACCACAGATGAGTAAAAACGCGGTAAAAACAAACCTTTGACATTGACGGTGACAATTTCCACGTTCGGAAACCCGCACAGCGCGTCGGTCGAAGCAAAGTCGTAAGGTGCGTTCATAAAGTTTTCTGAGTGGTGTTGCTATTTAATAAAAATTAACACTAATNGGTCGAAGCAAAGTCGTAAGGTGCGTTCATAAAGTTTTCTGAGTGGTGTTGCTATTTAATAAAAATTAACACTAATATGGTAGAACTGGCCAACCCGAAGCACATTGTAAGGTCTGACCGAAATATACTATTTTTTCGTACTATAGATTTCTTCAACAGTATATAGTGCAGTACGGTTGGCAACCCTTAGTGTAATCTACATCCGCCACGGTGGCATGTGAAAGCGGTGTATTTTTATTCGTTATTTATTACAGTAGAATCTGACGTAATTATAGTAGGATTTTTCCTCAGATAGTTTGCGGTAAATTGAGCTGTTTTGAAATTAACATCTGAAAAAAGACCTTGCTCGTAACTGCATGTCATTTTAACGTAAAAGCAGGGTGACGTTCTCACAGTATAGTTGGCTGTAGTTTATGAAAAGTAGTTCCATGTATTTATTCGCATTTATATTAAAAATGTTTAATTTATGAATAGATGGTATTTTTATATTATTTCTGTTTGTGTTATGGAAATATATATTTAAGAACGCAAGGACTAGAAACGGTACCTGGGGCGGAATAATTTTTTGCTGCTGAAGTNGTTATGGAAATATATATTTAAGAACGCAAGGACTAGAAACGGTACCTGGGGCGGAATAATTTTTTGCTGCTGAAGTCTTACCTACAGGAGAACGTAACCTGTGCGAAACACAGTAACGATGATAACCGTTTTTAATCTCGGATGAACCATGAATATGTGAGTGGTAGTATGATGGACATTAAAAGTAATAAACACAATCCGATTAGCTTTCTGNTCGGATGAACCATGAATATGTGAGTGGTAGTATGATGGACATTAAAAGTAATAAACACAATCCGATTAGCTTTCTGGCATAAAATCCAGAGAGTGCATAAGCTCAATAGGGCAAATGAGAAAAAATTAAGCTCGCGAAAATTTCCATTGCAGCTTACATTCCTTGCGTTTTGTTTTAATTTTTTGCTTGCTTGCGATGTCATGAAAAAATTTCACAGGATATAGTTTGAAGTTCAGTATGTTCTAATCCTCTTTCACGAAGAACTTACGTTACTCGAGAGACTAAAAATTTAAAACGTGCGTGACATTTGAAGGTTTATTCCTCGTGGGTAATGAATGCAGCGGTGTTTTGTTTTTTTTCCGTAAGCGAAACACACACGGGACTCCCGAAGGGAATGTAAAATTCCCATTGTACTCCGCGATCGTAAAAAAAAAAAAGAACGAAATGATGTTACATATGCTTTCTGTGAAATTTGCTAGCGCGTGCGCGAGTTTTCTGATGNAAAAAAAAAAAAGAACGAAATGATGTTACATATGCTTTCTGTGAAATTTGCTAGCGCGTGCGCGAGTTTTCTGATGCCTGTATGATGCGGTGTTTGTTCTGACGGTATTCGCTGTGCGGCGTGTTGACATAGAGCGGAGCGAACGCAACGATGGAAAATATACAAAGACTCGAAGTTGAATATTCGCGTTGGGTGATTTCCGTCTGAGTGGAGAGTATCGCCNGAATATTCGCGTTGGGTGATTTCCGTCTGAGTGGAGAGTATCGCCAGCTGCAATTCTCGGAGAGCTTTTCCACGTGGCCAAAGCGCGTAATAACAACGCGTGGGAAAACTCGTCGACTAATACAGCACTTTCTACAGTACGACTGCGGAGAAGATAAAAACACACAAAGGCGGAATGACGTGGCTGTTTCTTTTTATGTAGGCGTACTCATTCTCTGATTGGTTGCGCGAAGTTTTGGGGGACGGCTATCGTGTCGGATTGGCTGCTGCGTCCAGCGGAAAAGGTCCCTATTGGCTGGGCTGCCGGCTGGCAAGTAAATTAGCTCGCGTTAACAGGTAAACGCTATCTAACGACGCCATTTTGCTGGCATGTGTGGCCGGAGTTTGCTAAATAAGCGGTTATTTCCCTCTGTATTATTAAGTAAACTGTGATATGGCAGTGGTAGTTATAAAAAGTTAACTTTTCTTCCTAAGTTTATGCATATGGTTCGAGACAGTTTATAAAAAATAAGGCAAGAAGACCCTGCCGAAATTTTGAAAAGTCATAACAAGCGTTCCCAAACGGCAGTTAAAACCTAAATATTTTATTTATATTATATTAATAACTTAAAATATTTAATTTATAACTAAAATGAATAAAAACAGGGAGAAAAAAAGGTGTGTTTGTAATACATGGTAAGAAATAGTTCTCTTGCAAAATATTTTTATATTGAGTGCGCATGCGCGTGGTGCGTTATCCCTTCAGCGTAATTTTCTAGACTCAGTTAAAATTTGTTTGCATGAGGCGGAGGAATATCCTGGAAGTAGAACTCTAGCTGGACTTCAGAAAGGTTGGAAGTAACTGTGAAGGTCTATAAAATTATTTTCTATGCTTTTAGATTACTATATCCTTTTTCGTTGCAATTTTAAATAATTGGTACAAAATGAAGTTTGACAAAGGAGTAATTTACTTTTTAAAATGGAATTAAACGAGCTTCAAGAATTATATATATATAAATATATATATATATATATATATATATTTATATATATATATACACGTTCAAAACTCAAAATTGAATGCACTTAATAAGTTAATATACCGCTCGAAATGATTCTTAATATAAAATTATATGTTAGGAAGAATATTTATTGGAAATTTGTTGCCATGTTTGCTCGTATTTCAATTTTAAGTATTGAGATGCAACGTAAAGTGAGAATACCTGGAAGTTAGATACCTAGCTACTGCAGGTAAACTAAGCGTCGGATTTCAAAGGAACCTCAAGATACCACTCCTGTGACTTCAACAGACGCTACAGCTGAAACTAAACTTTGCGTTAAATTGATTTTGGTCGAACCCATTTGGCTGCACTGGCAGACTGCTATTCCGAAGTGTATTCCCGTGATATTAACTAACTCCATTTCACATCCGTGCCGACCTCCCGTGGCGCAGTCGGTTGGTGCGCCGTCAGTCTGGGTCGCGGGAGGTTCTCGACACGAATACCAGGCAATGGGNCTCCCGTGGCGCAGTCGGTTGGTGCGCCGTCAGTCTGGGTCGCGGGAGGTTCTCGACACGAATACCAGGCAATGGGCGTTAGTTTAAGTTAGGTGATAAGTAAGTTCCTACACCGACCCCAGATAAGCTTTATATCATAACACTAGGAGACGNAGTTAGTTTAAGTTAGGTGATAAGTAAGTTCCTACACCGACCCCAGATAAGCTTTATATCATAACACTGGGAGACGTCAATAAGCTCCTTCGAATCCAATCCAACCCATCTATGGGCGTGCAAAGAATATTTAAAGTAATTACATTCTGTTCGAAATTTGTAAAACCCGGTTAAGGATTTGCTTTCCTGCCCATTTTGTAAGATTCGGCCAATCCTAAAATTTATATAGTCATAGAAACGTTCGTTTTATCCACGCGTTAATAAAGTGGACCTGTGAAATTCTCAGAAACGTTGATATGCTACTATATTGAAATAAATAGAAATCACAAAGAAATAAATNAAGTGGACCTGTGAAATTCTCAGAAACGTTGATATGCTACTATATTGAAATAAATAGAAATCACAAAGAAATAAATTCAGATTCTAAAAATTTAAACCACTTTCACGCAATATGACGTTAAAACACACAAACATTTTTCATATCGCGGTTCCAACTTTATTTTGGAGCAAGTCGAGAAGTGTTTACATTGTTTTACGCCGTTCACGGTTAATTGAGCACTTTTAATATAAACTTTTGAAAAATGTCACTTCACCTACCTGCANAAGTGGACCTGTGAAATTCTCAGAAACGTTGATATGCTACTATATTGAAATAAATAGAAATCACAAAGAAATAAATGCAGATTCTAAAAATTTAAACCACTTTCACGCAATATGACGTTAAAACACACAAACATTTTTCATATCGCGGTTCCAACTTTATTTTGGAGCAAGTCGACAAGTTTTTACGTTGTTTTACGCCGTTCACGGTTAATTGAGCACTTTTAATATAAACTTTTGAAAAATGTCACTGCACCTACCTGCATATATTTTTACAAGCACACTGAGTGGCGTGTGTCCAATAAAATTGGTAACGATGGAGGGAAAGTAGTTCCATGTCTTAATGTTGAATTAAATTATTAGGTTGACATTTGTGAATACTGAAATAATTGTGTTTGGTGAATGTTTTATCAGGTAGTGAGAGGAGTAAAATAGACTCAAAAATATAACAGTACCAGAAGTTTCGAGTTTTCTGATTGGTTTTATTACGTTCGTTGGCGCAGCGCGCGGTTGAAGATCTATATTTCGTGATTTCATCCGCTCCTTTTTTTCGGTAAACTTTCTCGAGACTGCTATTTGAAATTAACTTTGCTTGCTTTTGAAATTCTGCCTTCCGCTTTGATTGCCATATTCGTGGTATTTTAATGAGAACATAATTTTATTAGCTTGGCTATAGGAATGTTTAGAATATTCGCGGATCACGCTGAAATATGTTTTACCGATAAACGTAAACTTCTGAAATCAGTTTTCTTTTAAAATTAACTTCCGTGAAACTTCTCGCGTTCAGTTTGTACGGTTATGTGTCTTTATTACTTCTTAAAACTTCTTCTTGTGTTTTTAATGCCTTACGGCCTTATCGATTTAAGCCAGTCCTAGCGGGCTTGCAGAGAAAAAGGATATGAAGGAGCGATACAAAATTTTACGGAGACTTACTATGTTTTTGCTGCTATCTTGAAGCAAACATATGATTTAAAATATTTTATAGTATCTTCCCATTTGCTTACGAGGTCAAAGTACATCCAGCACCTTCCACGGAGATTGCGAGAGACCAGTAAATATTCAGCTTGAAAGAGTTATCCACCCTTAGTAATTTTGTGTTGCCTTATTGGCGGTCATAAGAGAAGGGAGCAAGACAAGCTGAAACAGCTAAACTTCTGGTAAGTGTAACATACCGCTTTTGTTGACGCTTCATTGTTCTGCACTTACAAAACTGAAATCACGGGGTAGATAAGTACACAAAGACGAACTGGCGTGGGGGCTGATTTATTTCCAACTTTTCTGGGGCACTGCTAAAATTCTACTTCCAGGATATTCCTCCGCCAAAGCATAACTATGTTTAGAAGATTAAACCAACAGGACAGCGCGCCGCATTCGTGCGCACTCAGTGTAATAGTATTTTCCGTGACAACTATTTCCTACTTGTTATTACCAACACACACATTTTCTGCCTGTTTTTATTCGTATTAATTATAAATTAAATATTATAATTTATACATAAAATATAAGTAAAAGCTAAACTCCATAAAAAATTAGACCTTGTTATGTCAACAGAAATATAAAACGCTTGTGACACACGAAGTATTTAGGAAACAACCAAATACGTCATATATGGGGTGATTCATAAAGGTTTGATTTAAAAGTGTGAAGAAACCGTCAATAGACTATATTTGATTGGTGTCTACCTGTTTCGCTATTGGCTGGGATGCTCGGTGGCCAGTAGGTTACCTGGCGCTGATTGGTGAACGGTGCCCCGACATTGTTGCTGGTCAGTGACTACTTTATAGTGGTGTGTGTGGCTGGAGTTGACGATTTAACCCTTTCAGTCAAAAATAAATATATAATTTTAGGCGTTGCAACAAATAAGTATTTTGTTCAGAACTGTATTGGTAACCTGACAACGCTTTGTCTCACATCGGAAGCAATATAAATCTATCTGTGCTTTATATTCCTGGCTGCAGTGGTTTATGAGGCTACGGAACATAGTCTCAGCAAACGTGGTCTCCCAAACGTAGGGAACCTTTCTGATTGGACGGAATTATCTGCTGTTACAGTGTTGACCATTCAAGCCACTTCATATGCAACGGCCCCAGATNCCTTTCTGATTGGACGGAATTATCTGCTGTTACAGTGTTGACCATTCAAGCCACTTCATATGCAACGGCCCCAGATAGAGGACGTTGGGACTGAAAGATTTAAACGTCTGTTTCGCCTCCGTATTCTTTGGTACGGTGCGGTAGGGGTAAACGTATGGTCAACATCAAGGTCATTAGAGACGGAACAAGTTGCTCAAACATAGAGGCCATTGGATGTATTTAGAAACCTTTCTAGCGTTCGCCTGAAGTGATTCCGGAAAACCACGGGATCGCGAAATCAGAATGGACGGTCCTTAGAACTCTTAAGAATACAGGAGTGGGACGGCAGCTTATACCGCGAGCCCCAGCCACTCATGCATGCAAAATGGTGCCACTGGATAGCAACATGTTGGACCGTTCGCCAATCAACGACTGATACCTTACTTACCAGCCAGTGCTGAAGCCAACAAGGACTGTTTAGCAGTACGCATTAGCCGATCAGACGCAATGCGCTTTCCNACTTACCAGCCAGTGCTGAAGCCAACAAGGACTGTTTAGCAGTACGCATTAGCCGATCAGACGCAATGCGCTTTCCGGAGCCTCGTACATCGAATCAGCGAATTGGTACACCCACATCAAAGGATTCCCCACGCTATTTCACTTCTATATACTTACCTGTTCTGTGTGTAGACCAGAAATGAACCCTGGCCTTCCTAAATACGACTTATGAGTGTTAAAGTTTCAACGCGTATTTTTTTTCTTCTCGCGACAGGGTAAACTCTTTCAGTCTTCCGGTGACATTTATCATGTACAGTAACTCAGACAGTACTGTTCGGACGCTAAGGAAGACACCCGTGCATTTACCCAGTAATCTAACCCGAAACTCTCACACACCGTAAGCCAGCACGGGACTCGGTCAGCGCTGCTAAATTCAAAGTCAGGTGGAGTCGACTTACCAGTTTTTTAAAAGTATAACGGCTTTAAAAAACCCTGCAGCGGAATAACAGACTGAAATTGACATATTTTGCCAGTGGATGGTAGGGCGTAGGCAAGCTTTCTCTAGTCACCTATGCCTACGTTAATAAATGTAATGCGGTAGAAATAGCAAAGTAATCGTAACGCAAACACTGGCCTACGAACTTCTGACAACTGCCTTTTAGTTTATATCCGAGCGATCAAGGTAGGCCGCGCGGTGGCGAAAACACTGTACTTGCATTAAGGAGGACTCGGGTTCGTTTCCCGGTTCAAACATTCTGATTTTTTCACATTGGTTGTACTTGTATCAAGAGCTCTTCTCGCAATCAGTGAACAACAAATTGTGCGTTCGTTGACGTCAGCACTTATCATTCACAAATGAAAGGTGCTGAAACTTCAGCCAAATCAGATTTTTCACAAAGAATACGCTCAAAACACCGGCCACTGATTCCTTTTCGTGTACAGTGCAGATCATTAATATATATCACGAGGACAATGTCCTTGCTCATGAATATGGGAACTGAATAGGTTAATAAAGAGCCTGGCCGATTCATTCCCCATTCCTTTACGTCTATTGTTCCCCCTACTAAGGCCTTTCTATTCGGGGGAACTCTGAATATCTGACAAAAAAATAAATATGGAACTGAGAACTGAGCAATCTAACTTTCTACCATTCAATGACTTCAAATTTCAAGGTTTCCGAAGAAATGTGTTGTATATGTGATTGCATATAAAATATAACAAGATCATCGTTACGTCGATGGTTGGGATTCCAGCTTGCTCTGCAAGAGTTCTTCGATTTGATTCCAGGGTGAAGCGTGCATGCTTCTGCCGTTTCTGGTGTTAATTAAGCTACTGTTCTCTCGCGTAATGCGGTGCCAATCAGTCTTAATCCAAAATTAAAAGGGAACATAAACAAATGGACACCTAATCTCAGTAAGAGCATTCGTATGTCATGATTAACTGCAGGCACGTAGCCAGGGAAGCATCTAGGGGACTGAAGCCCCTCCCTAAATAAAAAAAAGTAAATTTCCTTACACGGAAATTTATACTTAAACGCTGTAATTACCGTTCAGTTCCCATAATTCATAAAAACTTCAAGAATCTACGAAGTTACCTATTCATTCTTCCACGAAATTATATCTGCTCGTGACCTATTTTCAGATCCCGAGCTCTTGGCGCGTACTGTTCTGCTCGACGTTCGCTCTGCATTTTGTCGTATCCACCATCCTATGTTTGTCGCATTCACGCATTTCGCATTACGAATTTTGTTGGCGTTTTTCTGAATCGGTTGTGACAATACGGCCTCATCGATGGCTTTCTATTTCTTGCTTTCCCGTTTTTTTTGGTTCTTCGCTTGCCTCCACGACAGCGTCCTTGTGGACAATGGTGTACACTCCAATTTAATCTTACCACTTAAATTATATCTTGACGAAGAACGTTCTACTATGCAGTGGGTTCAAATGACGATGTCCGCATTTTGTTTTCTAAATTTCAGTTCCATAACCTGATTAAAAATGGTGGCATACGCCTCTTATCTGCAATTTCTAGCCGTTCATTGAGCACTGACGAATAAAGTGTGATAAATCAGCCCTTCCCAAAAGAGAATTCTGGCTAAGTTCCTGTGATGAAGTACCATGAGATCCAAAATCACGCGAATGCATTAAGCGCAATGCTATATTTCAAACAAATATGTATTTGCGCTGCTTCTATCACTGGATCGGAGTTTTTTTCGAAACACCCTGCAAGTCAATGTGCCAGTAAATACATCTGGCAATGTAGTGGTTGAATCACGTACAAAAATAATTCGTTACTTAGGCAGAAGCTCACAGAAGCCAATGGACAAACGTAGATGGGCGAGGTTTAATGTGAAATGAAGCTTGCTGCCAGATCAATTTTCAAAATACCCGGATCTCTACGTGTTGTTGATCACTGTTTAGTCACATCATACTAGAGAATACAGAGGACAAAACAGCCGCTCATCCCGTGAACTACAGCCACACACACCAGCAAAATGTCGTAACTGGTAGCAAAATGTTGGAATGACGTTCGCCAATTAGCGCTTGGTTATCTGCTCGCCAGCTAGTAGCCCAGCCAATAGAGAACCTTTCACATTACGCAGCAGACAATCAGACACAAGGCCCGTCCCCAGAGCCTCGCGCCGCAGCCAATCAGAGAAAGGGTACGCTCACATCAAAGGAACCGCCACACTCTTTCGTCTCTGTGAACTTTTCTACTCTGTGTGTAATGTTGGCATATGAAAGTCACTGAAATGTGTCCCTTTATCGCGTATAAACATCTGGGAAAAAAAATAGTGTGACAACAGTAAATAGATGATTTTGCAGTATTTCTCGGCGCAGTTTGATCAGTGCTATATACACGTCATTACTAGAAACTTGAAAATTATCTGGATTAATTTGGAGACGAGCTAGAGTCTCCCTTCCAGGTCACCTGATCTGACTCCTTGTGACTTCTCCTTTGGAGGTACGTTCAGGAGTAATTTCTCCGCCTCATGCAAGCAAAGCTTAACCAAGTCTAGAAAATCACACCAAAGGGACAACGTGCCGCATTCGTGCGCACACAGTGTAACAGCCTAATATTTAACAAAAGAACTAACTCCTACCAGGTATTGCCAACACACCTATATTCTAACGGTTTATATTAATATTATTTATAGCTGAAATACTATACACTTAAAAATTTAAAGTAAGTAAAACTTTAATTTAACCAATTATAACGTACATTTATGTTAACACAAGTATAAAACGCTTGTGTTGAATGCCATATTTAGGTACCAATCAATACGTCATACATGGGATGATTTTTTAACAGTTTTGTGGCTTTTTACCTTCATCACAGTCACCACAACTTCCTCCCCCAACCTCCACCAATCCCCTGCACAATACAATAAAGAAGGGGAAGAGATGGGAAGTAGTAATTCCACATAATTGACTTTATCAGATCAGGAACAATTTTACATCTACACTTCCAGAGTGTGAACAACATAAAATTTGGTTATTTCTGAACATATAATTGTTGCGTTATTATATCTATTTTTTATTTTCACGATGTCACTCTTAGTTTTGTGTGCAATACATACGTAGCTACAAGCAGCATACATTTGATCATTCGCCAAAATACAAATACAACCAACTCTTTTCACTCGTTACTAGATGACAATGTCTTTTCGGACCCAATGCACGTCGGCTGCCAAGGCCCTTGACTTTAGACGTGAGGCTCTCCCATCAACACAAAATGGAATCAATAAACTCACTAAAAATTCTTCTCTTTCATTCCGTCCTCTTCACAAAACATACATTACTGCAATCAAGCATTAAGCCGAGAGTATTCCCCTCACCTAACACCATAAGTGTAGGCATTGCTCCCTTGCACACACCCAGTAGATCCACATTACACAATAAGCCGAGGGTATTACTCTCACCTGACTCCCGAAGGTGCATGTATTCCTTATCCACAACACACCATTCCTCGTAGCCCCTTCCCCCACTAGAGCACCTTTGGAGCAACATCGACTCTTTCCAACACCCTGTCTAAGTCCCACTTTTCTTCTAAGTCCATACTCAAGCAGAAAAATGTAAGTCCCAGAGTAAATCTTTGCAAAACCTAAGTCCATGATTCTGGCAAGAAAACGCGAAGTCCCAACTCACTACTTTTACAATTACGGTTTCTTCGGCAGAAAATGTCCAAGTCTCAACTTATTTTTGCCAAAAAATAAGGCCATTAATGCGGCTGAATTTTTCTGAGTCTCGACTTACTGCTGCCAAAAACAAAGTTGATATCTTCGTTCCGCTGCAGTTAAAGTTCGTGTTGCTGACGGGAAAAACTAAGTCCCGATCTCTCTGTGACGACAAACAGAGTCCCAATCATACTTAAACCTGATAAATCCATGCTAAAGGCTGTTCACGATAAAGTAAGAACTTTTTTTATCAACCTTAGAAAAAAGGCACTGCCCCTGCCTGCGTAAATTTTAACGTGCACACTCACTGGCATGCGCCCAGTAAGTTAGTAACGATGGATGGAAAGTAGTTCCATATCTTAAAGTAGTATAAAAAAAAGTGTTAGGTAACAATTTGCGATAACTTAAACTATTTCTTTGGTTTTGTGATTTTTAATGCATCAAAGTGTAAAAACCAGAGCAGATTTGTAAAATATTTACTTTTCTAAAATTTTACAGTTTCACTTGACCGACGCATGAATAAAGTGATGAGGCCCATGGTAAAGTTAATTTTACATAAGGCGGAAGAATACACAACGTGCATACAAGTAGATCTTGAGCAGTGCTTTCAAAAGCGCTCATTTTACCGTGAGCAGCCTATAAGCCGAAGTCCGCGCAGCTCTTCCTCGGCTGCAGACCGAGTCCCTGAGAACTCGGCGAAGATCTTCGTCGAACTCTCATATGCCACCGAATGGCCTTAGTGTCGTGAGACCGAGAGCCTTGACTCCCATAACTAACTGGGTGTTTTTAAAACAAATGCACCACGACACATACTCAAATCATTGGGTCGGCGGCGGGGCGCCATGTAGCTGTGGTTTTTTGGGCACCGGACCCGGATTAAGGCTGTTTATTGGTTTTACCTATTATAAGTAAAATTTGCGTATTTTTGTCTTCTGCGGGGGAGTGAAGCTGCCTTCCAGCCTCCCGGCTGGAGTGATTGTGAGTGTCGTGAGGTCTGTCTGACATGTTGGTCTGTTGTTTGCAAGCGTGCTAATTAATTTCGCATGTAATGTGTTGGTGAGTCCTCAGTCTCCCGGGGCAGCCCTCAGGGAACGTTTCATCGTTTCCTCGTTTGTGGCAGTGGAAAAAACCGCTTGTTAGTTAACTAGAGTTGGAGGAGCCCCTGGTACCAGAATCTGTACTGAAGCCAGTAACAGTAGAGCCCCTCTTCCCGAAGTCGAAGTCTTCTTCCCGACCTGCAACAAATTATCAAGTCGGTGCGCCATTAAGAGTTGTTAGTATGACGTAGAGTGTATATATATGTATATATATAAATGCGTACATGTATTTGTATATTTTTATATTTTTATTATTATTTACAATAGCTTTGTTTATTATAATTTAGTTTAGTTTAATTAATTTTATATAGTTTGGTTTCGTTAGTCTCCCCCCCCCTCCAGTCACCGTGCCACGAATGGCATGTGTGTCTCTCAGCCTGGAAAACGAGTGGTAGTTGGAGCTATTTCCCAATTTTCCCGAATTCCCACATAACCAGCCCAGGCAGGGCGCCCTATGTCACCGATGCAGTGTACCTATTGGCCTTTTGATGTAGTGTAAAGAGTAGCTAAGGTGTTGTGTCTAGCCCTATATGCGGACGACTGAAGTTTTCAGACTAGAGCCATGTAGTTTTATTAAATGTGGTAAATTCCGTCCCGGACCGATCAGAGAATTCCGAGACGAAAATGTGTGTGTAATACGTTTTATTTTTTCCGTTTTACTGTGGTTTGAGACAGTTTATTATGAATTATTTTGTTTCAATATTAATTAATTCATTCATTAAATATAATTTATTATTGTTCTAAAACATTTGCCTGTTTAAATAGGTAGCGTAGCGAGTGCTATGGGAAGCAACATCTGCTTCTCCTGTAGTTTTGTCATGGATTTCGCCTGTGTGATTATGGGCCTAAATCGGTCCATTAATGTTACGAATTGTGTTTCTCGCTGAAAAGCGGCCCGTTCGTGCATTTCTGCTAATATGGCCGTATTTTCTGTTGTGCTGTCCCTTCTCCTGTTTTGTTGTGTTTATTCCCTTTGCTGTTGTGTGGGTGCTTGTTCTCTGTGTGTGTTTCCCTGTTCAGTTCTGCCTTATTTGTGAAGTAAGGGGAGGGAATTCAGCCTTTGACTGAATGTTTGCTCGCAGGTTTTCCCGGATTTCCTGCCTGGTATCTCGTGTTTGCTTGGTGGGTTTAGGTCCCATCCTTTGTTTACGTGCCTCTATGTTTTTCTGGATCACTTCGCACTGTTTCANTGTCTCGGGTTTGCTTGGTGGGTTTAGGTCCCATCCTTTGTTTACGTGCCTCTATGTTTTTCTGGATCACTTCGCTCTGTTTCAGTACAGCCGAGTGTCCTGTTTTCTTGCAGAGTGTACATTTCCACTTTGCTTTGTCTTGTTCCTTTAAAGTGAAATATGCCTTTGTGCGNCAGTACAGCCGAGTGTCCTGTTTTCTTGCAGAGTGTACATTTCCACTTTGCTTTGTCTTGTTCCTTTAAAGTGAAATATGCCTTTGTGCGCGATCCCGCACACATCGCGCAGATTGGATTTAGTGTGATCTCCAGCTCACCACGCCGCTTATATACCCGACCTACAGCCCCTCCCGTAAACCACTCACCAAGAGTCGCAGGCCAAGCCTCCCGAACAATCGGGAACTCATGACAAAATCAACAACCAATCACAAGTTTTTTTTCCACAATGACCTAATCGATCTCCAATACTGACATTTTTTTTTCTTTGGCGCATGGGCCAAACGCCCTAACAACTTCGAGCCACAACCCACCATACACGAGTGTGTTGCATGTAGGAGTGACAGCAGACGTCGAGCGTCATAGACTGGAAAACAAGAAACGTCTCTTACAAATATGCACATTAAAAGGTGGTAACATTATCACACATGTGACGAATGTTCCTCCTTCACAGTTCGATCCAAGAAGTGTGAAGAAACCTCGAATAGATTCTATCGCTTGGACGTTTGTCGTGTCCCGTAGGAGGCACATATAGAACATTTGTAGGGAATGAGAAAACATTGTGAGTTTTCGCTTCTTTTCGTGCAGAAATTGTCGGTGTAATACTCTTGAAAATACAGAGCTTCAAAATTTGGCGAATCATTTATAGTAGCTTTGTATTTCCCGGCAACTTGACAGTGAGGAGTACCGAAGTACGTGCTCGGGGGATCTCTCGGGGGAGCGGCAAAAATACTCAACGAGTGCGTTAAGGGGCGCACACACCGCCCGGGGAAGATACGAGCGCTTCGCCGGTCGTTAAGTGGAGTTTCCGTGTAGCTACCGTTAATCCCACTTGCGCCGCGCTGGGTTGGTGGGAAGGGGCACGGTCTTGTTCTGCTCGCAAGTGGAGTTGGCGAAGTACCTGCCACTAGTTGCAGCAACTAAGGAACCGAGAGACGACGAAGAGGTAAATAAGGGTTTCGCGCCTTGAATACACCGTAAAGAATTTTGTGTGCATGGTAACCAACTTTTTTTTGTATCAAGTGAGTGAAGTGAGTTGAGAGATTTGGGCGGCTCTTAATATTTGGGTCTTGAGAGCCGATGAGGATGAAGCGAGCTGAGTAGGGAACAGCGCCGGAATACAAAGGCGGGGGAAACGGGGAAATCCCCGAGAAAATCCGCTGATCAGCGGCGGTTTCCGGCATGATTCCCACATGCGCAGATGCGAGAACGACCCCGCCGGAACCCAGAACCCGGTTCCCCTTGGTGGGAGGCCAGTCTTCTAGCCGTTGCATCACCGCTGCCCCGAATTTAATTTGTGATTTAACCCGATCGGTCTCGTGATGTAATCATGTAACAATTCGTGATGTCTTGTCCTTGCGTCTCGAGTGTCGCTCTCACAGCCTGTGAAGAATGTGCTCCGTGCTTGGTGCTGTCAGCATTAACCATCCATAAATTGTATGTGGAGATACTTTAGCAAATGAGATGATTCACAAAAAAGAGCCAAAATACCGGATGCTGAATCCTCGGTGTGCTCAGTAACAGACATAAGTAGCCTTCATTTGCAGCACCCCCACGATCGTGGACACTGGGATCGAGCGAGTTAAATTTCTGCATATAAGAAATTTCTTTATCCGTTCTGTACATAGGTCGATGCAAAACTGGTTTCATTATCATAAAACTCCTGCTATAAATAACAGTAAATTTATTATAGAATGCAAAACCAGAGTTGAAGATGACCAAGAAGACAGTTTTGATGGTAATGAACATGAAGACAGTGTTGGTACTGAAGACGATGGCGATTTTCTCGATGCTCTGACACATTTGCTGCAACGAGCGATATGAAGATGGTAGAAGATGCTGAGAACACTGGCTGCATATTTCCCGGAGATCCAAATTAACATCTTGATAGACTCAGAATTTGAAAATCCCATATAGTATNAACACTGGCTGCATATTTCCCGGAGATCCAAATTAACATCTTGATAGACTCAGAATTTGAAAATCCCATATAGTATCTTATGGATAGGAATTCTCACCAAGCACAAAAGATGTTGAATGGAAGATTATATCTGTGGATATCGACGTTAGAATATATATTCAAGTGTCTGCAGCGGCAAAATTTTCTTTCAAACTCTAGAAACAAGAGCAGATTGATGACTAGAATCAAGCGGCTGTAGAGTTCATCAAACCCCTGCAGATGCTGATGTCATGATATTTGCTACAGCAGCTTCGCTGATAGACTCAGGGCTTTAGTCTGTANGCTGTAGAGTTCATCAAACCCCTGCAGATGCTGATGTCATGATATTTGCTACAGCAGCTTCGCTGATAGACTCAGGGCTTTAGTCTGTAATAGTAGGCGACGATTCAGATCTGCTTGTACTCTCATTGCACTATCTACAAAAGACAAGGACATTAAGATGCTCAAGCCAGATACAAAGAATCATCCAGACAAGATATATAACAGCTGTGAATTATAAAATATTTTGGGGGACATGTCAAGGCATATTCTCTGTCATCATGCAGCTACCGAATGTGATACAACTCCTGCTCCATTCAGAAAAGTAATAAAATTTGNAACACTGGCTGCATATTTCCCGGAGATCCAAATTAACATCTTGATAGACTCAGAATTTGAAAATCCCATATAGTATGTTATGGATAGGAATTCTCACCAAGCACAAAAGATGTTGAATGGAAGATTATATCTGTGGATATCGACGTANAGATGTTGAATGGAAGATTATATCTGTGGATATCGACGTAAGAATATATATTCAAGTGTCTGCAGCGGCAAAATTTTCTTTCAAACTCTAGAAACAAGAGCAGATTGATGACTAGAATCAAGTGACTGTAGAGTTCATCAAACCCCTGCAGATGCTGATGTCATGATATTTGCTACAGCAGCTTCACTGATAGACTCAGGGCTTTAGTCTGTAATAGTAGGCGACGATTCAGATCTGCTTGTACTCTCATTGCACTATCTACAAAAGACAAGGACATTAAGATGCTCAAGCCAGATACAAAGAATCATCCAGACACGATATATAACAGCTGTGGATTATAAAATATGTTGGGGGACATGTAAGGGCATATTCTCTGTCATCATGCAGCTACCGAATGTGATACAACTCCTGCTCCATTCAGAAAAGTAATAAAATTTGNAGGCATATTCTCTGTCATCATGCAGCTACCGAATGTGATACAACTCCTGCTCCATTCAGAAAAGTAATAAAATTTGCATTACAAAAACTTAAGAGCAATGCTGCTTTTTGTAAAAGAATATTTATATTCAACATCTTAGCATCATCAGTCGAAGAGGTTTCAATGACAGAATACTTTCTCTTAGCTATGTATGAGGAGAAGCCAGGCAGCAATTTTGACATGGCCAGGTACCGAACATACTTAAAAAACAGTTTCGCAGCAACCTGTCAATGCCAATTTCAACTTAGCTTCCCTCTTACCAACATCTGCAGCAGCCAAGCAATACTCATTTCGCGTATTTAACCAGGTGCAGCAGTAGCGAAGTGTTAATCTTCCACCTACCGAATAGAGTTAGAAGATTGGAAAGGGTTGCTTTCGATCTTTTCAAACACTCAAGGAAGCGGCTCCCGAACACACTCTACATCTAATTACATGCAACTGCAAATCAGGATGAGAACAGAATTGTGAGTACCGCAGAAGTGGTTTACAGTGCTCCAAAATGTGTGGTTATTGAAGAGGTTGTGGTTGTAGCAACAGTGAACCAACACAGGAGCACGGGGATATATATGGTGATTTTGATAGTGATATCGAAAATGATGAAAATGACAATAAACATAAATGTGATGAAGCATGTGAGGGGCCATCATCTGCACGTAAATTAAGAGGTAAATTGTTATNAATGACAATAAACATAAATGTGATGAAGCATGTGAGGGGCCATCATCTGCACGTAAATTAAGAGGTAAATTGTTATATATTCCAGATTTATTCTTCCTACATACATACATAAATATATAATATATTACTGTTAAACTATCATAAAAAACTATGGCCTCGTGACTATGAAAACTTATAAATGTGGTCCCTACATTGTTACATTGCAGTTTACCCAGTTGTGCGCCAGCTCCTAAAAACCCCTATATCGGTGGCTTTTTTGTGCTTCGGCAATTCAGTGTTTTTTGTTATAAGTATTTTTATGCTCGACAACATTTATTTGGAACGTTTTTTAAAATAATGCATTTCTGAAGCGCATTTCGTAAAAAAAATAACAGTTTTTTCGAAAAACCAGAGTAATATTGTATTTTGAAATCTCTTGGCATTTAAATCATTATTTTGAAGTTGATGTGTTTGTATTATACGTAAAGCTCATTTAAAGGGGAACCATTATGAAAAAAGAGAGCATCTCTAGGACTAATAAGAATCCCACAATATAATTTTGATTAAATTCTTAAGAAATCCAACATGGCCGACCTAAAGTTAAAATCAGCTGAAAACACATGTTGGGATTTCTGGGAGCTTAGTTGCTCCACATGCCATCGAGCTCCAGACATTCTGCACTAAACCCTAGGTCATTAAATACATTTTTTTCGAATGTTTGATTTTTAATTTTTTAAAGCTTTTTTTAAACACTAAAATTATTTTTGCGAATGTTTGAGATTTTTGGTNGAATGTTTGATTTTTAATTTTTTAAAGCTTTTTTTAAACACTAAAATTATTTTTGCGAATGTTTGAGATTTTTGGTTTTAAGGTTACTTAAGGTCGTGGAAATGGGGTGAAGGAGACGGACGGTTGGTGAGGGTGACGGGGTGTGGTGGTTAATGGTGGATGTAGGGTAGAAATGAGGTTGGTAGGGGCATAGGTGAGGGTGATGGGGTCGTGTTGAGTAGGTGGTGGGGATAAGGGGGTCAAGTTTTGAGTGGTTTTGGTGAAGGGTGAAGTATAGGTTCGCGGNGGGGGGGGGGTGAAATAAGGGACGGTGAGGAGGTGAGGGTCAATGTTAATACGGAATTACTGATTGGAAAGGATGGAACAGTCATATGCTGGACGTGGTGCTGCAGAAAACGTGTTGTAAATTTTTTTTATAAGTTTTTTTTATTTGTTGAAATTTTTAATGTTAAGGTTACCAGATCAAAGTCAAATGTAAATGTCACCGACACCCGACATGGCGGACAATATGGCCGCCAGCCTATCGGAATGATAGAGCATGAACAGCTCCAACGCTCCACCACCCTGCACCCTCTGTGTCTCATTTAAAATACATTACGCCAGACTTCCCCAAATTATTCCACTATTCATTTATACTATTTTTTCCTTAAGAGGTTTAAAGTTTTAAAAATATATCCGATAAAATTATTACAACAACAAAGGCTAAATAGAAAACGACTCTTTTTTTTCTCTGGAACGGCTGAAGTTAACACAAGTTTCTGTACGTGATTCACATTTCGTCCTATTTTATTTAGTATTCGAGTTTCCTGGTGCGGGATGATGTCCATTACGTGTATATGCTCTATCTGTCAGCGGAACATGACATCGTGCTCCTTTAATTTTTTGATATACTTCCCAATTAGTCACCACATCCTTTTCATTTGCTAAATTCTGTCCACACCCGCTGATATGCTTCCAAATGTACGTTCGTGTTGCTAAATTTTCAGCGAGAATAATATTACAGAAACATTGTTCATCGTTTTTGGGAGCGATCACCTCGGCGTGAAATTTATAGCATCTGTGGTTATATTATTCACGAAACGCTTTTCTGATATTGTAGTTCAGGAAAACAAAAATTAATAAATATAACTCTTCGTTTCTGCTCTTGCGCAAAATAATTTCTTACCGGAATGAAATTCCGAAACACTGCATGCAACCTAGACGTTTTGGCAGTAATTCCGAAATGAAATGATTTCCGCAATTGTACCCGGTAACAGAATAAGAACAAAATCCATCACTTTCAATTTAAAAAATGCTGAAACACTGCGTTTCTATCGTTTCGTCCTGCAAGCCAAATAAAGCAAGAGGAACTCACCTTACAAGATTCACAGCATGAGATATGATGACGTAATTAGTCAGGAAGTTACATGTAGGTCCAAAAATGTATTTCGTTTCGGAACACGGAAAGAAGGTTTGTTGCGCTTTTTGATGGTTTAAACGATTTTTGTACTCAGGCTCCGCAACATGAGCACTTATAGTAACAAGTTATATTATGGTTTTAAATCTGCAAATAAAATAATATTCAAATCATAAGTTAATTTCAGAAGTAACCCCAAGTGTTAAAAAATAGTTCCACATTGAAACCATTAAGTCGCTATCCAGTTGCCATTTACTTTTTAGTAGCAGTTTTGACAGAAAGACTGCACTCAAAATTGATGGAGATTGTATCCATGAAATTCATTGTTTTGAAACTCACCAGCTTTGGCGTAGGTAAGGAAATATATTTTTATTCACCTTAATTCGGTAAATTAAATGTTCAGAGTCATCTAGCTAGAAAATGAAGGAAACTAACAAAAATAATGCGTTTAGGACTAATTGAAATAGAGAAAAGGTTCACGTGACGGACACAATCCCGTCGCAGGAAACTCCCGTAATACCAGCTCCGGCTCTAAGGAGAATATCTCACAATCAACCGAGCTTGTTAGGCCATATTGTAGCGTAGCAGACTCACTCCCAGAGTCCGTGTGTTCGACCCCGCACGACTGCACCAGAAGTTGTTATCCCCGGCGAAGTTGATTTTCTATCCTTTGCCCAGGTGAATACAAGCTGAACTGCAGTTACTTGATACGAATTATCCCTACTCCTGAGCCACTTGGTGAGCCCACATTCATAAAGGAAGTTAATTAGGCTTACCGATTTTTGCAAATTTATAATATATGGACAAGTTAATTTGATTTTTATTCATTGAACTGTAGTCTATTTAAAGCATCTACTGAAGGATGTGCTTTGCGATAAAAAATGTATTTTCAGTCACCAAATTTTTTTCAGGAAAAACAAATTGCGCAGAAAATTTTGTTGGGGCCGTGGAACTCATTTTAGAACAGTTCTCTGAAAAGCGTATTTTCGGCTTGTGAGAATGGAAAACACATCTTAAATGAAATTTTAAACCACACTCTAAATTTAAATGGTTGTCTATAAATCTCAATATTTCGAAGGCCAAAAAAGTTATTTAAACATTGGCAAATATTTTATCAAACAATAATTTGTGTTCCAACAATATCGTACATTAAGAGTGAAGCATAGTTATATAGAATTATTCAATTAAGATGTTCATCCGGAATATCTTCCGAACCGCTGAAGATATCAAAATTTTAAACTCAAAATTCGGAAATGGCACTATGGGCCTCATAAGGCACTGCCTATATCTGTTCCACGATGTAATTAAATACTGAGATAACGATATCAACTTTGGATATTTAAATGGGGATATACGCATGTCTCCGAACAGCATAACATGTCATTAAGCGGCGAGTTCAGTGACGTGAATATTTAGAAAATCCGATGAACATTTTTTTTTTTAGATATAAGGGTGTTTTGATAGGTGTATGCATTTGGCTAACTGTGGCGGAGTAGGTTTATACCTGCCTTCGTTTATTCCGCTCAATGTGTACAGTAAGGTACCCGTAGGAACTCTCAGCTCGACATCGCCCAGTAGATGACGCAGCCTACCTCGCTACGTTTACTAACATCCGGCAATGTCGTACGAATGCCGACTACATCTGATCTACAGTGTCAAAATTTAGGTACTTTTCAAAAAGTGGGATGTTTTCTTCTTGAACGAACGAGTATGTGGGTTTTCTCAGAGTGCTCCCATATTTTTTCACATATAAATTTTATGGTGGAAGGCCTTTTGTGGGCACAAGCTAAACTTTTTGCTAAAAAAAAAAAAAAGAACCGAATTTATATATTAACAAAAATGACAGCTGATGTTCTGGCACAGTGAGGTGAACATCGATTTCGAAGCATTCTCTCGTCATACCACGAAGATAAATTGCGAATTCCAAGACCTGGCTTTGACCTAAACGATCATGGAGCCGTGACCTGCATCATCGCCAACTGTTTGTCACCAGTGCCGATTCTGCGAGCGGGTTTTCACCTATGGTCAAAATGCTCGTCAGCATGAGAGAACGATATGTACGAAGAGTCTTTTTAGCGAGATGAAGCGTTACGATACTGGTCCCATGCAGTTTGTGCAAGGTGATACATTGAATGAATATACAGAGATCTGCAAGGATTGGTATACTGGGAGTCAGCAAGTGTTGTCGGAAATATATCTTGATACATCGATGGATACCGATTCGACAGGCGATTATGATGAGACAGTTAACGCTAAAGATGGAATGAGTGCAGTAGAGTCGGTTCGTGGGGAATGTACACTTGCAAGACTTTAGTGTGAAATTGACGAACTTCAAAATAAACGTGCGTTAGCTCTAAATGCTAATAAGCAAACAAATCCTGCTACAAAGAAAAGCAAATTTGATATAGAATACAAAACAGGAGGTGAAGATGACCATGAAGAGAGAATTGATGAAAATGAACATGAAGACAGTGGTAGTGCTTAAGACGATAATGGCGATTTTCTCGATGCACTGACACACCCCTCCAACACATTTGCTGCAACAAGCGACATGAAGAAGGCAGAAGATGCCGAGAATTCTGGCTATCTATTTCCCGAAGACCCGAATGAACTTGTTGATAGACTTATGATGACAGTAGAGGAGAAGAACTCGGAATCATAGACAGCAAATTCATAAGGCAGAATGGAACGAAGCAGGTGCGTTTCTAGCCTATATCAGATTATTGTAACTATTTTCCTTGTATCCCTCCACGGACAATCTGTACAAAATTCAAGTCGCGCTACGACCGATTGGGAAGCATGGTGGGAGCCTTATGTAGTTCTAGGCGCTTTTAGAGCAAAGTGCAAATACAGTTTACTCAGGAAGTGATTATATATACCGAGAGACCTGGATATAAACTTTTTAAAAGCGAGATTATTGAATAAAATGCCCACCTTTCGGCTTTGGAGGCAGGACTACATAATTTTATTTTTAAATAGGGGGAATTAATTTTAACTTACAACCCACATGCACCGCATTTAGCACCGCACGTACCACAGTTAGCACCGCATGCACTGTTTTTAGGACAGCATGCACCGCAATCAGCACCACAATCAGCACCGCAGTTAGTACCGCATGCACCACAATCGGGAGTCATTCATGGGTCATTATGGGTCATTTATAGGTCATTATAAACAATTATGAGTTATTAAGCATAATTTAGGGTTGTCTTTTGGGAGGGGTCGGTCTACCAGTAGTCAGTTGTCTTCTTTAAGTACGTCCATGTGTTCAAGCTAAGCTAAGATAACACGAGTATGAAATATATTTTAACATTAAAGAAATATATTTTAACATAAAAAAATACATTCCTGGGCAGAGCAGTGATGATAAGTTAGCAGCTAGCGAGTCGGTAAGAAATTTCTTCATCTCGTCTGGTAGGGTCGATCCCGGGCTAACCATCATGTACATTATTTACGAATTAAAGGTTTTTTTTTTTTCCTTTGGCAACTTGCGTTTGAGGTTTTCATTCTACTGTAGATTGTTACAAAATTTACTTTGGAGTAAGGGGTTTAACATTCAAAGTGGTTTTAATAACGGTTGTTTCATATTTGATGTGTCTGTATATAGGCGTGATCTATATGATAGATATTTATGCTAGAATTTATGTTTCAAGTGCAAAATATTCCAACTCTTGTTAGGTAACGTGTAGCAGATTATGAACGGAAGGTCCAGAAACTTCTATACATCATGTTTTCCCTGTGCACTGGCTTTAATTTTGTTTTAAAGAAATTACGTTTAGTAAGAAATAAAGTTGTTAGGAATCTGTGTGACGAGTGTTTTAATTTTTGTCTATCAGTATGCTCTGTCTTTTTTCCCCCTTAAATCAGTATTGTAACGTGTACATTTTTCCCAAGTGTCGAACCTGGAACCTACTGTCAGTGTGCCCTTGTGTAGTCTCGAATGGACTAAAGATAAAAGCGTGTTTTTTTTTTAACGTATTGAAGTTTGTATAGTAAAATAAATACACGTTCGTGAATTATTTTTGCAACTTATTACAGTTTTGCATGATAAATGAATATGCAGTCGATATCTGTTGGAATAATAAAAATAACGTAGCTAGCATGAAGCCACTGTGGTCGAGCGAGCTGCTCGCTCATTCACAGGTTCCGGGCGACCACGGGCCTCCGCCAGCTAGTGTTACAGGAGGAGCAAAGTACAACTTATGGCTGCCAACTCGTGAATACTGCACGTGGTACCAACCCACGTCTGTCGTCACCGTCGCTGCTGGCGCTGAAACGACACATCGTACATATGCAAGGACCCATTTCCTTAAAAAAGGTTTTTTTTCCGTCAGTTACGGCTACGGATTACGTTTCTTGGGGATGCCCCGCGACCTGATGTACTGGAATATCTGAACTTACCAGTGTGATCTAGTGTGTGTTACTAAAAATAAATGAACAGTATATATGACATGGCGTGGAAGGGGCCGAGCAAACGGAAGTAATTGACCAATTAAATAACCAATAAAAATTGATGAGGGTCGGTCGTGGCGGGACCTCCGGAAATTACTTTTTTAATAATCATTCTTATTTGTATGTTTATGAATTTTTAAAATACATTTTAAATAATTTTTTTTTAAATTTTTAATACATTTCTAACGTTTTTATATTAATTGGAATTTTTTAGAATTTTCTGGCTGTAAGGTGACTGAAGTTAAGATAAAAGGTCAAGGTCACAGACATCTAACATGGCTGAAGATATTGAAACTGGCGAGGACTGTTCATGCTGGGAGCTTAGTCGATCCACCTGTCATCGAACTCCGGACCTCCTACATGTTCATCTTAAAATAATTATTTTTGATTTTATTTTTTTAACAAATGTTTATAAATTTTTGCTGTTTTTATAATTTTTCTGCTTTTTTTTAGATTTTTTGGATTTTTTGGTTTCAAGGTCATTCGAGGTTACGGGCATGAGGTCAAGGACATGGGTGAAGCTCACCGACACCTAACATGGTTGATGAGATGGACACTGGTCAACCTGGCGAGGGCCGGTCATGTCAGGAGCTTAGTCGATGCACTTGTCATCGAACCCCGGACCTCCTATATGTTCATCTTAAAATGTTTTTTTTTTCAATAAGTTTTTTAAAAATGTTATAATTTATTTTATTTTAAAAAAATTTGCAATTTTTTTTTTTACTTTTTGGTTTTAAGGTCATTTAAGGTCACGGGCATGAGGTGAAGGTCAATGTCAAAGGTCAAGATCAGGGTCACTTGAACCCAGCATGGCGGTTGGAGGACGTCACAACATGGCGGCCCTGCTGGCGTCGGCGCTGCTGCCAGGTGCCAGGTACCAGTTTTGTCCCATTTAAAATGCATTGTCCCCGGACGCAGATAATCATTGTACTAATGTAATTTTCTTTTTAAGTGTAATCCTGATAAAACAAATGTAACCAGGTTTGTTTTATATGGACACAGAAATATTCGTACATAGTCTTCAGAGTGTTAAAATGGTTTAATATTATGCCTACTTAATCGATTAAATTCAGTGGTAATAGTAACATAAACACGTTAGTAACAATGCATCATTGTCACTCATGCCGGAGGCATGCACATGACAATGTTAATTTCAACATTTTACGTAACGACACGCACAGCCGGGGAGGTCAGAAGGATCTGAGCAGGACTTTCACAAGGGTTCAATTAACCACAAACCGGCTATACCCTGGGGGTCGCCAGCCGCCGGTGCCAATTACGGCGGGATAATTGGCTTTGTTATAGCTCAGAAATTAATTTAACAAATATGAGATAATTCACACTGACAGAAGGTAACAAGAGCTACTCATAACGTCTGTAAAATAAGAGTAACAAATGTGTTTGCAATTTTAAAAAAGATATTTACATTTAATAACATTCTTGCATATATTTCATTTGTGGCTACTCTTCCATTTGTTGTAAAATAACTTTTGCTAATCGTACCTTAAAATTAATCAAGACAAGCGCTTTCAGTTGTCCTGCAAATTGTTGATTTTATTTCATTTGTACGTTACAAAAACACATTTTGACTGTGAGATATTATTTTGCAAAATCGGTGTGCTATAAAAAAATTATCTGAGGTAAAGTAGTCACAGATAACGTCTACAAGTTGAACAGTATATGGTACAAACATAAAATAACAATTTTTTTGTGGTCAATGCCTTTGTTTATTTACAATGCTATAAAAATACACTGAAGACCCAAAATATCTGGTATAGGCGTGCGTATGCAAATAACAGAGGTATGGAACCAATAAGAGTAACGCGATGCGGTCGGCAGCTAGATCGGTTACTGCTGCTACAATGGCAGCTTATCAAGATTTAAGTGAGTTTGAACGTGGTGTTATAGTCGGCGCACGAGAGAGGGGACACAGCATCTCCGAGGTAGCGATAACATTTGGATGATCGCGTATAGCCATTTCACGAGTGTACCGTGAATATCGGGAATTCGGTAAAACGTCACATCTTCGACATCGTTGCGGCCGGAAAAAGGTGGTGGAAGAACGGGACAAACGACGACTGACGAGAATCGTTAAACGTGACAGACGTGCAACCCTTTCTCAAATTGGCGCAGATTGGATTTGTGGACTGCACTGCAGGATTCATTGTGTGAATTGCCTCCTACATACCTTTAGACATTAGTCGAGTCCATGCTACGTCATCTTGCGGCACTTCTGCGTACTCGGGGGGCACTACACGATATTAGGCAGGCGTTACAATTTTTTTGGCTCGTCAGGGTACAATACAACTACTATTTAAAAAATATAACTGTCAATCCCCACTATTGATACTTACTATGTTTTTCAGCGATCTCAGTTTTTTACTACGCTTGGTGGTAAATGACGTACTTATAACAGTCCTTATGCTAAACTGACGGGCATTTAATATTCACTCATTAAAGATGCAATTGAAATTTCGTTGCGAGATACTTACACGAGTCAAACGTCCATAACTAACGAAATAAGGACCCATTTGCTTACAGTGCAGAAGGTCAGTCCTAGTGTTTGCTCACCACACACTCACAAACACACACTCCTAGCACCCTCGACGCACTCGTTGGTCACTGCGATGTCGCCCGTCGTGCGATGTCGCCCGTCGTCTCCTGTCTCAAACAAATCGCAAGCACCTGGCTCTAACGGTTATTAAAGACTGCCAGCACACAGGAACGCGGCGTATAGAACAGGCGAGGTGACTTGGTCCAGAAGGTGCTCTGCACCTGCACCTCGGGTCGCGCCGGTGGAGGCAATCCCGAGAAAACTCGCGCAGCGTTTCCGCAAGTCGTTGGATCTTCCAGCAGGCGGGAGTGACGCCAGCACCCCAGGCGATGTGTCGCTGCGCACCTTTCTCTTTCTACCACCGGGCCTCGAGGGCGTCGTCTTGAGGAAGGGGCCGCTAGACCGCAGAGGTGGAACAGTCGCATATTTCGCCAACTCCAGCAGAACCACGCCAGTAAAAAGGCGTCATTTGACAGAAACATGCAGGAGCGCCTTTCGCCGATCAGTGTCTGGTAACTTACTCCTGCCGGGAGCCCGGTCAGTAGAAAATCTTTCGCAACACGTGGAAGCCAATCAAGCACAAGGCCAGTTCCCACAGTTTCGCGCAGAAAATCATAGATTGGGACACTCCAGCATCACGCAATTTCGTATCTGCGCTCTTATTGGTTCTGGGACACCACAGAAAAACACTGAGCCCGGTAGCTGCGATGACATTCAGCGTAAAAACCAACCAAACCTGCATGCCGTACAGTGTAAACAAGAGTTATGGAAGGAAAGCTACAACACGAAATTAAAGAATTAAACACTGAGCTCGTTAGCTGCGATGATATTCCGCAAAAACACCTACCAACCCTACGTGCCATACATTGTTAACAAGAGTTATGGAAGGAAAACAACTACATTAAGAAAGTAAGGCATTAAATGACCCATGCTCATGTTACATGTTTCTTTCTTTATAAGTCATAAGTGTCCCCTCAAGTTTATGTCAAGTATATGTTGTTACATCTGTTACGAACACTACCTGCAACACAACTTTGATATAACGTTTGTTTTCTCATAAAATGTGTTTTTCGTGTTACATCAGTAGTTTCTCTCCCAAGGCGTACAACTTTTAGGGGATGCAGCTTTACAACAAAAAAACTATAACTCGTGGATATAGTTCAGCAGGCTTTTCACCCACAACAAGTAAAATCTACTCGAATAGTACGTAACATGTTTTAACCCATAGCCACCATATTTGAAATCGTTATACCTAAAGGCATTATGAATTTTTTTTTTACCTTCAGGAAGTAGACCAAGGTCCTGAAGCTGCGGAATATAGACAAACATACGCTTGACCCTCAATCACTAAAAATAGAACTGCTTACTTCTAAGTTGTTCCAAGAAAAAGTCGTTATCTACCAGTTGTTTGAATTGCATTCGTTTGACCAAAAATGTGTTCAAATTCNAAGTTGTTCCAAGAAAAAGTCGTTATCTACCAGTTGTTTGAATTGCATTCGTTTGACCAAAAATGTGTTCAAATTCATGTTCGAGAAGATATCTTACTTCATCATCATGCAGTAAGCCTGCCAGAACTAGATTAAAAATAATTATATCTAGTATAGTAAGGTACTTTATGCTACTCCATATTCGTGAAATGTCAAGAAACTCATGTAAAAGGCTCCTCTTGACACACTTGGTAATCTTTGTAAGAGTTGCCACGTTTTATCTCAGTTGCTATGCCCCGTGTTTTATTTAACTCTTTTCTATAAATTGTTATTTTAACGCCTTCGCTAATGACCTCTTTCGTGGGTATCTTAACTTACATAAATAACCCAGGCTCAAATTACAGCTTGAAGCAGCTTATTAAAAAATAACTTACCCGGGAACCAAATACGGAACACTGGGACACCGAAGAAAAACATTATCGAGCACAGAGGACACTGCATGGATCGGTCTTACATAAGACGTAATATTATAAGTTTGGCAATATAAACTACTGTGATGTCGCCTGCGGGCGGAATACCGACATTCGATCTTCTAAATACCCCACAATAATAAATAGACACCTTTCGATCAATATATGTATATTAAATTATTGAATTATATGCTCTGTACTTGTAATGTTTGGAGAAAGCGCGTATTATATGACTTAAACCATGAGATGAATTTCACAATAATGCTTTCTGCATAACGACACTAAATCATTACATGAGCAGCGACGCGCGTCTTCTTCCTATGCAACTTATCCCACACGCATGATCGCACCGCCTTGTTCTCCAAGCGTTGCTCTCTTCAACGTTGAACACGATTATTCTACATAAATAAAAATCCATTGCCACATTTATGACGGAGCATCACTTGAGAACGGCATGACCGATTTGGTTGATTTCTTTTTTATTGTGTTCGTAATTGTCAGGACAAGGTTTGTATGAAAGAAAATTTTTGGAAAATCTAAGGGAAAAGTCGGAAATTTGGATGGTATTTTTATATGAAATCTTTATATCAAAGAATTTTATTACGTGAAATGAGGCATAGTTTGAATGTTCTGCTGCCACATATTTTTGGAAGGAAAAAAGTGTGACATTTTGCGAAGTGATTTCATTATATTTTCTTTGTTTAATGAAAAAGAATATTGTGTTTTCGGTGGTGTGTTGAAAAGATTATTTTTGTGTCTATGGAAAAATACCACCAATAAGGCGTCGAAATATCGGTCGGCGTATGCGCAATGCAAGAGAAATACATGATCGTCGAGTCAATGAGACTGATGAAGAGCGTAGACAGCTTTTGGAGGCAAATAGAATAAGAATTTCTCAAACGCGATCAATTATGACTCCGAAACAACGGAGACAGTCGAGTTCGACTCGCTCAGTCGGAGATAACGTAAACAATAATTTGGAATGTAGACAATACAGACGGCCAAACGTTACAATTCGATATGAACGTTTGGCGTTCACATACGATCCAACAATCGATTACGCCACGAATGTATCGGTCGACTTCGGAACCATGAGCACTGTTTGTCAACATTGGAATGCTTTGAGGTTTCGACATGAACCGCCAGAATTATGTTGTGCGAGCGGAAAGGTCAAATTACCACAATTGATAGTGCCACCAGAGCCACTAGCATCATTGCTTTCTTGCCGCTAATGAATGATGATCACAAATTTCTTCGGGTTTACTTCCTTGGAAATTCTGATGGTGAAATCAATCAGCGTTGTGCCATCAGTCGCGCGGTAAAGCGAGAGATTATTGCACAACTGCAACAACTCTTACATGAACACAATGAATTAGTTAAATTTTTCAAANCGCGGTAAAGCGAGAGATTATTGCACAACTGCAACAACTCTTACATGAACACAATGAATTAGTTAAATTTTTCAAAACTTCACTTCAAATGATGCATTCTGATAATTACAAAATAGTGATCAAAGCAGACAAAAGACCAGCAGGCGAACATGAAAGACGCTTCAATGCGCCGACTTTGAATGAAGTTGCCATTGTTGTTGGCAAGAATTTGGAGTCTCGTGATATTGTAATTCGACGGCATGATGGGAATAGCCTTCAGCGTGTTAACGAAACCCATCGTTCGTATGATGCATTGCAATACCGGCAGATATTTTGCCGAGGAGAGAATGGATATCATTTTTTTAATATAGATGATTAATCCATTAACCGGTCAAGAAACAAATAAAAAGGTCAGCTCGATGAATTTTTGTGCCTATCCTTTGATGATTCGTCGAAACGAAGACAATCGCATATTGAAATGCCGCAGACTGTTTCATCAGTTCGTCGTCGATATGTATGTCAAAATCGAGACGGAATGTCTGACACATATACTTTTAAATCTGCAAAAATTGCGTTCGGAAGAATACATCCATCTTCATGATGCCATGAATGTAGATGGAAATACAAACAATGACGGCCGAATTACCATTTTGCCAGCTACGTATGTTGGAAGTCCGAGGCACATGCACGAATACGCGCAAGATGCGATGACCTAAGTGCGCCAATACGGTCGACCAGACTTATTCATCACTTTAAATGCAACCCAAAATGTATCGAAATCACACAGATGTTACTACCCAGTCAATCATCCAGCGATCGTCACGACATTACAGCACGAGTATGCAAGCAGAAACTCAATGCGCTCAAGGACTTCATTGTGAAGTATCATGTATTCGGAGACGTGCAATGTTGGATGTACTCTGTGGAGTGGGAGAAAAGAGGATTGCCTCATGCACGTATTCTCCTGTGGATGGTCGAGAAAATAAGACCAGATGAAATTGACGCCATCATTTGCGCAGAAATTNTCATGCACGTATTCTCCTGTGGATGGTCGAGAAAATAAGACCAGATGAAATTGACGCCATCATTTGCGCAGAAATTTCTGATCCGGAAACAGATCCAGTTTTGTATGAAGTTGTGATGTGACGACGAATATGATTCATGGACCATGTGGCAATCACAACCGGGAATCACTGTGTATGATCGAAAACGAATGNTTGTGACGACGAATATGATTCATGGACCATGTGGCAATCACAACCGGGAATCACTGTGTATGATCGAAAACGAATGCTCCAAATGTTATCCGCGTGCGTCAATCACAGGTAATGACGTTTACCACCTGTATCGTCGTCGCTCTGCAGAGGATAACGACAGAACGATAACGTTGAAAGTCAAGAGTAAAGACGTTGTAGTCGACAACAGCTGGATTGTTCCGTATTCGCCGCTGCTTTCCAAAACATTCAAAGCGCATTGCAATGTTGAGTACTGCAATTCTATTAAGTCCATCAAACATGTTTGCAAGTACGTCACGAAAGGAAGCGACATGTATTTGGTATTGCAGCTCCTGATGCCAACAATGAATTTTCGCAATATCAAATAGGAAGATATGTCAGCAGCAATGAGCCGATTTGGAGAATATTTTCATTCGCCATACACGAACGTCATCCCACTGTGGTCCATTTAGCTGTGCACCTGGAAAATAGACAACGAGTTTGTTTCACGGTAGCAAACGCAGCACAGAGAGCTGAANGGTCCATTTAGCTGTGCACCTGGAAAATAGACAACGAGTTTGTTTCACGGTAGCAAACGCAGCACAGAGAGCTGAAGACGACCAGCGACAACGCTGACAAGTTTCTTCGCGAGAACACTGCTTTACTCAGAGATACCAAGATATTTTACATAGAACGCATCTTAAAAAAATTCCAACGTCGGAAACAGGGAAAGCCTGTTCCTGGATACGTGAATGTATATTCAACCGATGCATTGGGGCGCATTTACACAGTTCATCTGAGCAATGACGAATGTTTTTACCTTCGTTTGTTATAGGTTAATGTTCGTGGACCGATTTCATTTGAATTTCTACGAACTGTCAATGGTGAGTTGTGCGCAACATATCGAGAAGCGTGTCAGCGTTTAAATTTGCTCGAAGATGACATTCATTGGGATCATACCCTTGCTGATGCTGTTATTTCGTCTACTGCGCATCAAATTAGATCACTTCTTGCCATCATCATTTTAACGTGTTTTCCATCTAACCCACTTCATTTATGGAACAAATACAAAGACAATATGGCTGAAGACATTTTGCATCGAGTACGTACAACAACAGCGAATCCTGAACTTTACTTTAACGCGGAGATCCACAACGAGGCGTTGATTTCTATAGAGGATTTGTGCCTGATGATGTCCGGCAAGATGTTGCACGAATTAGGAATGCCAGCGCCGAATCGCCCCATGCACTATGCATTCAATAGAGAATTTGAACGAGAACCGCAATACGATCGAGATGATTTGAGTCAATCAGTACGAACAAAGGTACCACTTTTTAATCAGCAGCAGAAAACCGCGTATGATTCATTGATGATAGCAATCAACGACGGTTACAGAGGAATATTTTTCCTCGATGCACCTGGCGGAACTGGCAAAACGTTCCTAATTTCATTGATTTTAGATTCGATTCGCGCACAAGGTCAAATAGCGCTGGCGGTAGCGTCATCAGGGATCGCTGCCACATTGTTAGAAGGATGAACAGCCCATTCAGCGCTCAAACTGCCACTGAATTTGCAAACAATAGATGAACCGACGTGCAACATTGCCAAAAATTCAGTATAGCGAAAGTACTACAGATTAGCAAAATAATCATTTGGGATGAATGTACGATGGCGCACAAACGAGCAGTGGAGGTACTCGATCAAACGTTGAAAGATTTGCGCAATAATCAGGACCTCTTTGGAGGTACAATGTTTATGCTGGCTGGCGATTTTCGGCAAACGTTGCCAGTGATTCCAAGATCAACAGCTGCTGATGAAATAAAGGCTTGCTTGAAGTCATAGAAATTGTGGAGATACGTGAAAACTCTCAATTTAACAACGAATATGCGAGTCGCATTACAAAATGACGAATCGGCGGAAGTGTTTTCCACAAAATTATTAAACATTGGGAACGGAAAATTCCGATTGACGCTTCCACTGGCCTCATTTTGTTTCCACCTAATTTTTGTCAATTCACAACGTCGAAAGAAGAATTGTTCACGAAAGTGTTCCCGAATATTGGTGCAAATTACAACAACCATGTCTGGTTGAGCGAACGAGCTATTTTGTCAACGAAAAATAAGGGCGTAGACGATTTGAACATAAAAATTCAAAGTCAAATCGCTGGCCAACTGCATTAATTTAAGTCGATCGATTCAATTACCGATTCAGATGAAGTCGTCAATTATCCAGTTGAATTTCTGAATTCATTGGATTTACCAGGAATGCCTCAGCACAATTTGCAGCTCAAAGTCGGCTCGGTGATAATCATGTTAAGCAATCTGAACCAACCGAAACTACGTAATGGAACAAGACTCGCTGTTAAGAAGCTGATGAGCAACGTGATTGAGGCAACGATAATCATAGGAAAGTTCAAAGGTGAGGATGTTCTGATTCCAAGAATACCACTGATTACAACCGATTTACTGTTACAATTTAAGCGTGTCGAGTTTCCTGTTCGTCTTGCATTCGCAATGATGATTAATAAATCGCAAGGCCAATCGTTGGAAGTGTGTGGAATAAACCTTGAATTGCCATGTTTTTCCCGCGGGCAGTTGTACGTGGCGTGCTCAAGAGTAGGTAAACCATCGGCGCTATTCGTTTTCTCTCCGAACGGAAAGACAAAAAATATCATTCATCACCAAGCGTTGCGATGGACGCATTACTTAATTTTTGTACATTTTTGTAATATTAAAATATGGGTGCTATGCAACCTGGTCTCAACATTAAATCGTAATTAAAATAATATTTCTATTTATATTCTATCTATATCTATTTTTGTATAAATTGACAGGGCAACCAACGACTGTCGGGTCAGATAGTTTGATATAAAAATACATTTCCGGATATAAGTGTATAGGGTTTTTGTGTTGGTATTGGTCCAAAGAAACTATGTCTGGGGTATTAGGCACTGAGTTTCCGAACACCATATAAACTATGAGTTTCTGTAAAGATTTCCACGAGTATAAAGACTTTTTAGCAGCGTCGAATGTAAATTATTTTCACACTTTTATTTTCCAGCGGGTGATCATGAAAGTGTTCGTTTAAACGCGAACCGGGTGTTATTTCACGGGACTCGTGCGAATTTCAAAGAGGCAGACTCGCTTCTCCGAGCCTTCGCGTGCGGCACGGAACCTAGCCTCGCAATATTTAATGCACCAGATGCTAAGTCGGCCCCTGTTAGCCGAACTCGAAGATCACCACCTTTACACTGCGTTTAATCTCACCCTCAGTGAGCTAAGCCAATAATTTATAGGCATCGTGTAGTTTTGAAACAAAAATTCTGAGCTCTAAAGTGCTTCCAGAAGCAGTCACGTTACGGTTTAATTGAAGTGTTTCGACGTGTAATAGCTGCACTTTACTCTGTCATAAAAACATTTCTCGTGTAACAAAGTTATCGTTTAATATTTAGTAATATTTGAGACCAGCTAGGCAAGTAATGGTAATAAAAATATTATCTTGCTCACCGCACGTATGGGAATTCCTTTCGTAATGATCGAATATCACATATATGACAGCAATATTCGCTAAAATTATTGCTGCTCAGGAAGGTGACAAGTGAAAATCAGTTGCAACACTGTATTTAAAAAAGTTTTATTACCAAACTGGGTGCATCTATTTACGGCGCAATTCGGAGGTAATCTGACGGGAGGTGATAATGGAAAATGTAATACAAGCAAAAAATATTACACAATAATATTGGTTGTTTAAAATACCGGAAGATTCAAAATTCGTACACACAAAGTACACCACGCGATCCCCGGAATGAAGACGAATACTTAGGAACAAATTCTCGTGCCAAGACATTTTATTTGCATAACTTGGAATCATTTTATAATATATGAAAGTATTGTTAGGAATCTCTTTATATAACAATAATTGAACTGCTTAAAATATCGTTTTGTTATGTGAGAATCCCAGATTAATATATAGTTAGACTGTTCAAATAACCCTAACAATTTTTTTTTCAAATTAAAAAGAAAGATATTTTGTTTATAAGCACTTCAAAAATGGTTGCGGTACCACGTTATATACCAACTGCATAATTTTAAGCAAACGGGCATCCTTCGTAATACAATGATGCCAGAATATGCAAGTAAAATTTCGTACGACGTTTTGAACACTATGATTTTCATCTCAGTTTTCATCACGATTTGCTTGGCGGACGTCATAAGCGCAAAATTTGGGTCAGTGTTGAATAAACTAGGCAGGAGCGCTAAATGTATTTTATTACTTTGCTAAACGGTATACTACTTTACAGCTGCATTAACCCTTTAACGTACGCATTAGTTTATTATTTTCAAGTGTTGCAAATGAAGAAATATTTGGTGTGAGATGTACTTACAAATTCCTTACAGGAACTGACATTTTGTAACATACGGGAAGGGTTTCAGTAGATCACATTACACGAGCCAGTTATCAAATAGTTGGTTTGTCAGCAGTTACCAGTGGCATTAGCTGGGAAAGGCAATGCACGCATTGGTGCTATCTTCTAGAGCTGTGCAGCAGAGACCATAAATTCATATATTCTGCAAAGTGTCAAACGTGAACGAATGCACTCGGGAACATATGTTTAGGAGCTTATTTGAGACGCAAACCGTTGCTCCAATGATGAGGAAGTACAGAATCGATACGTACACAGAGACTGTTCCTTGATATGGGGATACCCATTCTCTGATCGGCTGCGCGAGGCTCTGAGAACGGGCATGTTATCTGATTGGCTACTGCATGATGGGAAAGGTCACCTATTGGCTGGGCTGCCGGCTGATGAGTAAGTTACCAGACGCTGGCTGGCGAACTACGTTTCAACCTTCGCATGCGGGAATCGTGCCGGAGGATGCCACAGGTAGGCGGGTTTTCTCGGGGATATCCCGTTTCCCCCGACCCTTCATTCCGACACGCTGCACCACTCTCAACTTTTTTCACCCTCTTAGGCTCTCAAGACCTCGTTGTTAAGAGCCGTCCAAATCTCTCAACTCCTCTCAAATATATTAGCATTCCAAATGAAAATAACAATTAGAAACAAGAAGTTACTGAGAACTAATGAGTCTACGTTCCTCTACATGGATGCAAATAAATTTAAGTGAAGTTCTTAAAACCTTAGATGGTAGGTAGGCGTTGACGTCACATTGACAGCAATATCATTAGAGATGAAACCACAGACATGTGAAACAATACAAAGACAATTAAAATACATGAGTGACTTTCCCGGGATTCGAATTCCGAAAAAACTCGTAAAATTAAGCTGGCTTGCAGTCAACTGCATATTTATATAGCTGCAATTTTTAAAATCATTGCCTCAACCCATTTAGAGCATGTAACTTTTACATGGCCTTCTGTAGGTGTGCAAAATTTTGTGGAAATTAGTGGCATTATTTCGGAAATATGAGAAAATGCTAAATTTACTCATCTGACACTACGTTGCAAAAGAAACAGGCAAAAAAGATCTCTGTATGCATATTGTTTGATTGGTCCTCAGTATATAGCATAAAATCTCAATTTATCATGTGACGATCTTCACAAATGGAGGGTAAAACGTTTATATACTAGCACATTCGATTATTGTCATACATACAATATGCCAAGTTAAATTTAAATCTGTTACATAGTTACTAAGCTAAAATGTTTGTATACGCCCCATTCATAAAAAAAGAAAATTACATAAATAAAACATATAAATTAATATTGCCAACCACACTACAACATCTTCGCCAAATTTTAAAGAAATCGGTTGATTGTTTCCCGAAACACGGCATAAAAACGGTATCATTTCTTTGGGGATATCTTACATAATGGCGGAGAAATGTAACTTTGCATAGGCAATTTTGACGGATATAACTGATACTCTCAGCACACATAGTTAATTTAAAATTTGTTTTGCAGTTTCGTAGATAAAATTTTTTGAGCTAAAATGTTTACACGGCCGCCATTTTGAAAATATGTGTCTCTGAGCCTCTATAAATGTATTAGTTTTACATAGTCTGCAAAAGAGGTAGTTGTTTGCCAATTTGGTAGAAATTCGTGATTTTTTAAGGATATCATATAATTTTAATTTGTCAATTGATAATATGTTACAAAATACAGACAAAAGAGATGATGTGTGCACACATTTGATTGTTGTAATATATACAGGCAGCATGCAAAGATGAATTGAAATTCACTACATGGTATCGACGATATAACATACAAAACTAAAATAGCTATATGGCCGTCATTTTGAAAATAAGAGTATACCATACTTGAAACATATTTTTACATATCAACTGCTGCAGTGCTACTTGTTTGCCAAATTTTGTAGGAATCTGTTAATTGTTTCCCAAGAAATTACAGAAAAACTTTATTAATTCATGTACTGCTATCTTACGAATTGGCGTATAAAAGTGGTTTTTTTTTTGGTTGCTTATTTGATGCTTGAAATAGATACTGTCAGCGTACAAATCGTGGTTAAAATTTGTCAAATTGTTTGGTAGTTATACCAAATAAACCTAAAATATTTATATGTCCACCATTTTGAAAATAAATACCCGATTAAGTTAAATTAAGTATTTTTACCTGGCTTATCACAGTTTTTATTACCTGCCAAATTTGACAAAAATTGGTTGAGTAGTTTTCGAGTTGTGATGTATAAATATTTATTTTTACGTGCGGTGCTATACTTCGAAATAACATACAAAAGTGGGTTGTTTTAAGCTTATACGATGCTTGTAATAGATATGTTCATAGCACAAAATTTGGTTGAATTTGCTCAAATGGTATGGGAGTTATACCAAACAAACCTAAAATATTTTTACGGCTGCCATTTTTAAATCAATACTCTAATTAAGTTTAATTACTTCAATTTAAATAATCAATTGCATTAATTACGTGCCAAATTTGGCGAAAATAGGTTGAGTAGTTTTTGAGATATAAAACATAAAAGCTTAACTTATTCATGTGGCGCTGTCTTTCAAAATGGCGGACCAACAACAATATTCATCTCTGAGTTTATGCTTACAACTTGTGCTGTTATGATACAAAATTTAGTTAAAATCGGTTGTATGGTTTCCGAGATTTGACAGCGCCTTAAATTTTAAAATGGCCTCCATTTTGAAAGCAAGTGCCCAACGTGTTCAAAAATTACAAAAGTCAGGTGTCCTTACTTAGTACTATATGTGTACCGAGTTTCGTTAAATTCTGTTTGCGCGTTAAGAAATTGTAAAGAGGGAACCTACACACGCGCACACACACACATACATACACATACACAGACACACAGATAGGAAATTGATTTCATAAGCCTTTCTTTACTTCGGAAAATAGGCTAAAAATACGGGTAAATATTGTAACACAATTTAATTTATTTTATTTTTCTTATCGGTTTCTGTCTAGCATAATTTATTTAAATTACTTGGAACATCATTATTGAATTTATAGAGAAAATAAACTACCCTTCATAAAATAAGCGCTATGTTTGTATAAACATGTTATTAGTGATGCTTCAAAGGGAGAATATTATCTTATATGTTAATTGAAATCTCACGGAGCATGGGAAGAGAAAGGTTAAAAAGTTTAAGAATTTGAGTAAAATTACGCATATAAGAATGCAGGAAATACTACAGTAGCTGAGTAAATTTGCGTACACCAGTAGAGGGATTTAAATTATTACATTGTAACAATTTAACTAACATTGGTGTATATGTTAACATATATATAAGCGTGTGTATACATACGTAAAATAACACGGACATACTATATCTGCATCAGTAAAAACGAAGTATTCATTATCTGTCGTATTTACGTATTTGCGTCATACGAAACATTTTGTTGTACTTCGAATTTTTTTTTTAATTGGTTCTGAACATTGTGGTGAAATTAAAATTGTCTTTTCTATGTAAATTTACTTTGTAGAAAAATGGCATACACGAACAGTTATAGTATATCGTCCACTTTGTAATAATTATAATTTGACACAAATGCGAGTAATCAGCAGTACAGTAATAATATTATTATTCCAATCTTGAAGTATTTTTCCTCAGAGGCTAATAAAACAGAAAACAACACTTCTGGGTGTTGAAATACGTCTACGTCTGCGGAATCTATTACGGCACACGTAAGTGAATTGCACGCAGATATTTTAACACTCTGCATCTAGATCGCATACCCTCAAAGTAACAAGAGTGCCAAGGGAATGTGTCGCCACTTACANATATTTTAACACTCTGCATCTAGATCGCATACCCTCAAAGTAACAAGAGTGCCAAGGGAATGTGTCGCCACTTACAACTGTGATACGTGATCTAATGTTCTTGGCCGAGGCTAAGTGCTAAGCTTGGAGCGGCGAGAGACATGTAGCGTGGATCGAACCCAGTGCAGGGGCAACATCTTTTCGGATTAGCTTCGCGGCTGGAAGAGACCGCTACCAATCTCGGGTTCACCACGCCCCCGATCCTCTCCTTAGCTCCGAACCATAACTCGTACGAATTACACTACTGCGATAGTGTGAACGGCAAGTACAGTTAAAAGCTGCGATAATTCCGGCTTTAACTTGGCGGACCAGATGCGTGAACATGTCCCAACGCAGTTTCTGTGTGGGCGGATCATGGACTACATATAAGGCNAGCTGTGATACGTGATCTAATGTTCTTGGCCGAGGCTAAGTGCTAATCTTGGAGCGGCGAGAGACATGTAGCGTGGATCGAACCCATTGCAGGGGCTACACATCTTTTCGGATTAGCTTCGCGGCTGGAACAGACCACTACTAATCTCGGGTTCACCCCTTTCCCCGATCCTCTCCTTAGCCCCGAACCCTAACTCGTACGAATTACACTACTGCGATAGTGTGAACGGCAAGTACAGTTAAAAGCTGCGATAATTCCGGGTTTAACTTGGCGGACCAGATGCGTGAACATGTCCCAACGCAGTTTCTGTATGGGCGGATCATGGACTACATATAAGGCAAACCCATTTTAGTTTTTTTTTTTCAGCTTGTCCCAAAATTGAACCAACTCCAATACTACTGTCAGAGTCACGTGGTCAGTCAGCAGCGACAAACGTGTTTGTTTACTTTTGAATTTCCTACATTTCCAGATTATTTCTTTATATGAATAAAATACTTCGACACATATGAACACATTCTAATTGCACTTAAGCTCCTGTCACACTATCAAGTTTATCTGTCAAGCTGCTTCCAATAACTTTTGTCAAACAAAGTTGGACAGTTGTGACGTCATATAAACGTAATTAACACCACCACATTCGTCTGAAAAAGTTGGGTGGCTTCAGTTTTCATCAAACATTTGAATATTGGACCGGTTAAAAAATTTATTTGATGTTTGACGGGCTCAGTCAATTAGAATCGTGGACGGCAAAACCGGCCGTCACGAAACTTTATGAAAAACCAAAAATTGCTGGAAACGAAATAAGTTATGAAGATAATTAATTTATGTAGAATCTGTCTGGGCATGAACGCTGTTTTAAATGGATATTGCACATACTATTACGAGCTCAGAGAAATTTAATTTCATTGTGGAGAAACATTTCTGATAAATAAAAATTTCAATTTAGTGAAGAAGCGAAAATAAATAACAACATTCGTTACATTTCTTCCTTTAATGGACTGCATTGAAACACAACAGCAGTGTCTTACTTTGAAAATAATTGTAAAATAGAAATACAAATTAAATCCTTCCAGAAAAAAAATAAATTTTACAGTTTGACACATTTTTTAACACATTCAAGTTTACTTGATATAATTTGTTGGAAGGAAAAATTTGATGGCCATATTTCGTCTTCAAATTTTGTTGTCAAATATATTTGAAGGCAAAAATTTGACAGTGAGAGAGGGTCTTAAAACTAGGTAAGAGGAGGTGTACAAACATTTCAAAGCACTTGCTTACATAAACGGTGTTCTAACCTCAAATCGTATTCACGCAGCTCGCAAGCACATTTAATCCCATATTCACTCTTATACGGCGTGGATGCACAACAGGTTTTGAAGAGCTACCACCCAGATGTCTAAAATTAAGAAATTTCTTTTCTGCTGTTTTGATCCTATGAACAACGAACGTGGCTAACGATCACAGTACGCAGAATTAAAGCTTGTTCTATTGACGCTGGGGAGTTCAATGCTAATAGTTAGTGAACTAAAAAATTTCGCTGCCACTGGTGTTGCGCGTGTACCAGCTTTTCTCAGTTTTGTATGTAATATATTGGGATAATTGCAATTTTAATACAATAACTATACTTTTTCTAACTGTCCTGTTTGCATGGTGTTAGAAACTTCGTAGGGAATAAACTAGGGTAGAAATTTAACAAAAGTTGTCCACATTGTGTTTGATATTAGGCTATGTCAAAAAACTGAATTAAACTAAATACCATATTACAAAATTACTTCAAGTAAATATGAAAACGGAATCTAGAAGTTTGTATTTCATCCTTAAAATCGTAGCTCTTTTAACTAAAATTAGCCTTGTTTTAGGATTTTTAACACCATTATAAGGGGCGAATTACACTTACAACATAAATATTAAACTATAATTTTGGTATGTTTTACACATTTTTTATTTGCAGCAAGCAGTCTACGATTTTTCGAAAAATATTTTGCTAAAAATACCTTAAAATGTATTGAGACGTGATTTTTCAGTAATTTTTGTTAAATTTTTTTATATGGTTTAGTTTATTTTATTTGTAAGTCCCAAATCCACGCTGTAAAAAAATAATTAGGTGATAATCCCCTTCATGTTAGGGAAGCGAAATACACGTACATGTAAAGTAAAATTACCTCCTAAATCTAGAGTAAATATGCATTACAAGTAAAATACTATTTCCTAATCGTACGGAAAAGTACCTGACAAAAGTGTGGGAAAATCTCGAACAAGTAAGGGAATATTAACTATATTAAAAAATGAAGTTATATTTTAAAAACACCCGGGAGTGTGAGTACTCTTTATTTAATTATTACGTGTATTATAGGACGAATATAAACCGAAACAACAATTCTAAAGCCCTCAAGACATGCTGATAGGTGGACGCGAACCACTATTCTCTACCTCGGTAGACCGGTGCACGACCTATTACACCCCGGCGTCAACATAGCTGCGTCACTGGTTACAATAGTTATTTTGTGTAACAGATTACTCAGTTACTTTTCTGCGGTACAAAGCAAAGTTTGTGTAAAATTTCTTTAGTGGCTTTATTAGTGCTTTGAAGTCAACCTCTTTTGAAGTCTTTTAATAATTCTCTTGACATAAAAATTACGAAGGAAAAGATAACGGTGTAGGTATATTGAGATTTGAATACGGGAACAAAAAGCTATCCGTTTTCCACAATTTGTTATGAATTTTCTTTCTTATTTCCCTTTATTTAATTAGATTTTTTTCACAAACTTTCCATTTGTAACTATTTGATTATTGTATTTTACAGATTTTCTACCTTAAAATTTGATTTTTTATTTCTTATTATTATTCCTGCCCTAACAAATATAAACCATACACGATGTCTAACATGGCGCCTACATTTGTTTTGACGTGAATACGTCTTTAAATTTCCAACCGTAGCGGGCTATCCAGAAAATCTAATGACAACAAAATCGGGGGATAAAGTTTGACATTGCAGCTCCGAATCTATCGTATACATCTAAAATTCAATTACACTACTCGATTCCCAACGGATCAAAGAATGTGTTACGTTGGGTGAGGACTGCGAAGCGTCGCGTGCGGTGTGGGTGGGGGCACCACCATTTTGAGTTCGTTTCACCGCGTCTCATAATTTCCGCATAGTATAACTTTTGACGCGGAGTAGCTACGACGCTCGTGTGAATCATCATATCTCGTCGAGATCAATTGATTGAGTGTATAAAACATTTGTGTGGCGAGGTTATCTTGAAAATGTATGAGTTTAAAGTATAAAAAAAATTGAAAACTTTACAATATCTTCAAAAAGCCAAGTCGAAATACAAAATTGGATACGGTTGGAAAGAGCATATCAAGAGCAATCCAGTGATATCCATGAAACCCCATACGATAGACTGAAGCGGTGCTGGGAACGTAAAATACCCGTTAACGTAGACGTATTCACGCAAAACAAACGGCCGTTTCCTCGACACAGCCACACCCCAATTTTTTTCCTGCCATCGAGCTTTTGAGACAATGCTGAGGAGATACATGTGTTGTAAGGTAACTTTCCCATCCATGTATTGCATTTTCCTCAGTCACGTAAGTGAATGTTTCTCCAGAGTACGGTAATTCTATCTTACATGTAAATAAAAATATGTGTCCCAAACAAGTTTGTGAATATTACCTTAAAATTGTCATGTAATTTTCAAAAGACATATTTTACAGTGCACTAAAATTGTGATTCTCCCATACCATGATGCAAAAAATAATGCAATAAGAAATTTTTTGTGAGAGGAATTTTACTTATAAGTAATGTCTTAAAGTTGAATGGTGTTTTGTACAAGTACAAGATAATGTATAGATACACTGAAATTTCGCGAATTCATATGGGGACAAGCTAGACTTCGAACATATTGTACATTTGGCTATATCTTTTCAATTGGATAACAGTTGGTTAGTCACGCCCTGGACGAATTTAAGCCTATAACTAATCAGCAAAAAAAAAAAAAAAAAGACCGAATACCGTGCTACATATTCTGGAGTAAAACTGGAGCATCGACAAATAACAACTAGCTGAGACTCGAGAACACAAACTACTGTGGAGTCTAGCTTGTTACCAAATGAATCTGCGAAATTCACGGGTCTCTAATATTGAATTGTTTGGTGACCAGCACTTTTAAGACGACCATATTCAAGGCAGTCTTATTTCCCAAAAGAGTGTTTTTCAGCTCCACATTTCAAAGCTGACTATTAAGTCCAGATACGCAGAGGAAGACGTGCTTCAAGATAAGTTAATTTTTTTTTGCCACTTTTGACTTGATGGAAAGGGATCGAATATTTACGATTATCAAACATTGATGCTATGGTAGCTGTTACTTTATATTTACCTTAGTACTTGTGATGGATGTTTCGATAGAATAAAATATTTCACACATGAAGTATAAAAAATATTTAGCATTATGATATATGTTGTACAGAATTATTTAGTATTTATTTATGCTTAATTGATTTGTGCGATATTATCAAGGTCTTGCGAATTGAGTTATTATGAGAACTTAAGGGAAGGTTAAAAAAAAGGAGAAATACCCAACTTAATAAATTACAAAATATGATAACTTTATTATTTATTACAAAGAAGCGCCAANCAAATATAAACCATACACGATGTCTAACATGGCGCCTACATTTGTTTTGACGTGAATACGTCTTTAAATTTCCAACCGTAGCGGGCTATCCAGAAAATCTAATGACAACAAAATCGGGGGATAAAGTTTGACATTGCAGCTCCGAATCTATCGTATACATCTAAAATTCAATTACACTACTCGATTCCCAAAGGATCAAAGAATGTGTTACGTTGGGTGAGGACTGCGAAGCGTCGCGCNGGGATAAAGTTTGACATTGCAGCTCCGAATCTATCGTATACATCTAAAATTCAATTACACTACTCGATTCCCAAAGGATCAAAGAATGTGTTACGTTGGGTGAGGACTGCGAAGCGTCGCGCGCGGTGTGGGTGGGGGCACCACCATTTTGAGTTCGTTTCACCGCGTCTCATAATTTCCGCATAGTATAACTTTTGACGCGGAGTAGCTACGACGCTCGTGTGAATCATCATATCTCGTCGAGATCAATTGATTGAGTGTATAAAACATTTGTGTGGCGAGGTTATCTTGAAAATGTTTGAGTTTAAAGTATAAAAAAAATTGAAAACTTAACAATATCGGCCTATTCTCTTCAAAAAGCCAAGTCGAAATACAAAATTGGATACGGTTGGAAAGAGCATATCAAGAGCAATCCAGTGATATCNATCTTCAAAAAGCCAAGTCGAAATACAAAATTGGATACGGTTGGAAAGAGCATATCAAGAGCAATCCAGTGATATCCATGAAACCCCATACGATAGACTGAAGCGGTGCTGGGAACGTAAAATACCCGTTAACGTAGACGTATTCACGCAAAACAAACGGCCGTTTCCTCGACACAGCCACACCCCAATTTTTTTCCTGCCATCGAGCTTTTGAGACAATGCTGAGGAGATACATGTGTTGTAAGGTAACTTTCCCATCCATGTATTGCATTTTCCTCAGTCACGTAAGTGAATGTTTCTCCAGAGTACGGTAATTCTATCTTACATGTAAATAAAAATATGTGTCCCAAACAAGTTTGTGAATATTACCTTAAAATTGTCATGTAATTTTCAAAANCTTACATGTAAATAAAAATATGTGTCCCAAACAAGTTTGTGAATATTACCTTAAAATTGTCATGTAATTTTCAAAATACATATTTTACAGTGCACTAAAATTGTGATTCTCCCATACCATGATACAAAAAATAATGCAATAAGAAATTTTTTGTGAGAGGAATTTTACTTATAAGTAATGTCTTAAAGTTGAATGGTGTTTTGTACAAGTACAAGATAATGTATAGATACACTGAAATTTCGCGAATTCATATGGGGACAAGCTAGACTTCGAACATATTGTACATTTGGCTATATCTTTTCAATTGGATAACAGTTGGTTAGTCACGCCCTGGACGAATTTAAGCCTATAACTAATCAGCAAAAAAAAAAAAAACACGACCGAATACCGTGCTACATATTCTGGAGTAAAACTGGAGCATCGACAAATAACAACTAGCTGAGACTCGAGAACACAAACTACTGTGGAGTCTAGCTTGTTACCAAATGAATCTGCGAAATTCACGGGTCTCTAATATTGAATTGTTTGGTGACCAGCACTTTTAAGACGACCATATTCAAGGCAGTCTTATTTCCCAAAAGAGTGTTTTTCAGCTCCACATTTCAAAGCTGACTATTAAGTCCAGATACGCAGAGGAAGACGTGCTTCAAGATAAGTTAATTTTTTTTTGCCACTTTTGACTTGATGGAAAGGGATCGAATATTTACGATTATCAAACATTGATGCTATGGTAGCTGTTACTTTATATTTACCTTAGTACTTGTGATGGATGTTTCGATAGAATAAAATATTTCACACATAAAGTATAAAAAATATTTAGCATTATGATATATGTTGTACAGAATTAATTAGTATTTATTTATGCTTAATTGATTTGTGCGATATGATCAAGGTCTTGCGAATTGAGTTATTATGAGAACATAAGGGAAGGTTAAAAAAAGGAGAAATACCCAACTTAATAAATTACAAAATATGATAACTTTATTATTTATTACAAAGAAGCGCCAANTAAAAAAAGGAGAAATACCCAACTTAATAAATTACAAAATATGATAACTTTATTATTTATTACAAAGAAGCGCCAAGGGGCTATCACTGCCCCATTAAGATTTATTTTCCTAACTTGGTCAAGTTAGTGGTATTTAGTAAGCTAAAATTGTTGAATACTGGTGCTGTATAAACGAACTCTATACAAAAACGTAAGAGAGCAGCATGGAGGTTGGGTGCTTCATACATTTCAAAGCTAATGTGAAGTCAACAAATATTTTACTGATCTCTTTATACTGCAACTTAGTGTTATGTCTGGATTTCTGTAGATTTTTTATTGATACAACGGCTTGTTTATGCAACTATTCGGAAAACAAGAGAAAGGCCTAGCTATATGTAAACTTACAAACTATTTAAGGGTATACTTGGGTCAGTTTGTTGTTACAGCGCGAGGTAGCGCAATGGTAACAAACTGGTCTCGAATTCGGAAGGGCCGGGTTATGATACATGTTGGTAATATTTTCAATATAAAATAAATTGCACCAGAATATAGCCTTTAACGCGTATCGCATTCACGGGCATTATTGTAAAGCCATTCTCCTTTACATTTTACTACTTAATTTACAAAATTAATATTGTAGTGTTAAGAGAAGAGTGCAGTTAATTCAAAGACTCGCGCGTAGAGGCGATGACTAATGGAAGCATTTCGTACACGTGACATTTTTCGCCCATATCGCCTCCTGTTTTCCCACCTCAAATGTGGACTATTGATCCAGGCAGGTGAGTCCTGCCCCGTGCGCAACCACATGACAGGACGTCTGTTTCACCTACATGTGTTGTACACAAACAGGTTCTGGAGATTTCATCTAGATTAAACATTACAAGAACAGATACTTTCCTGCATATATGACTTCACTTCCCTACGCCGATTACAAGTGATTCCGAACAACCTACAGACATCTACTTNATACTTTCCTGCATATATGACTTCACTTCCCTACGCCGATTACAAGTGATTCCGAACAACCTACAGACATCTACTTGCTGCAGTTTCTGTTTATGAACTTAATGACATATAGATTTCAATGGTTTTTAGTCAACGTTTTTGCACATGATACAGGAACACTCTTGAAATAATGAATCACCATTCTCAGGTGAAACAGGTGTTGGGTGATATCATTATTTTATGAATGTTGCAACCGACTACGAGCAAAAAAAAACATGCGGAGGTTGCGTTCCGACAAGAGAGCATTCACTTGGTATTGACGTCGAGGACGCAGTGCGCTGCGATGAGGACCCAGCGTGCGTTCAGAATGGTCCCGCCGCAGTGGTGCCAACCGTCTCGGGTCTGCAGCGAAATCTGTCAGCCAAACATAAAGCTGGTCTTCAATGTCGTGCATTAAATTTTCATAATAGAGCTGGCTTACCGGTTAAGGGAGTTCTATCGACACCCTTTGTAAATTATAATTTCTGGTCAGTATTTAATATTTATCTTACCNCTTTGTAAATTATAATTTCTGGTCAGTATTTAATATTTATCTTACCTTTAATTAGGAACTAACATCGTTACGAGCCTACTTACTAGAATTCGTACACTAACTCAACGACTCTACCAATTCGTAATCTGCAGTGTAGGAAAAAAAACATTGTTCGCACTACTATAAAATCATTGTTTTTTTTTTTAACTAAGAAGTTAAGAAGTGGCACTATTTTTGTTAATTTTCAGCTTACAGCATTACAGATACTGCAAACAGTCTANATACTTTCCTGCATATATGACTTCACTTCCCTACGCCGATTACAAGTGATTCCGAACAACCTACAGACATCTACTTACTGCAGTTTCTGTTTATGAACTTAATGACATATAGATTTAAATGGTTTTTAGTCAACGTTTTTGCACATGATACAGGAACGCTCTTGAAATAATGAATCACCATTCTCAGGTGAAACAGGTGTTGGGTGATATCATTATTTTATGAATGTTGCAACCGACTACGAGCAAAAAAAAAAACATGCGGAGGTTGCGTTCCGACAAGAGAGCATTCACTTGGTATTGACGTCGAGGACGCAGTGCGCTGCGGTGAGGACCCCGCGTGCGTTCAGAATGGTCCCGCCGCAGTGGTGCCAACCGTCTCGGGTCTGCAGCGAAATCTGTCAGCCAAACATAAAGCTGGTCTTCAATGTCGTGCATTAAATTTTCATAATAGAGCTGGCTTACCGGTTAAGGGAGTTCTATCGACACCCCTTGTAAATTATAATTTCTGGTCAGTATTTAATATTTATCTTACCTTTAATTAGGAACTAACATCGTTACGAGCCTACTTNCCTTGTAAATTATAATTTCTGGTCAGTATTTAATATTTATCTTACCTTTAATTAGGAACTAACATCGTTACGAGCCTACTTACTAGAATTCGTACACTAACTCAACGACTCTACCAATTCGTAATCTGCAGTGTTGGAAAAAAAACATTGTTCGCGCTACTCTAAAATCATTGTTTTTTTTTTAAACTAAGAAGTTAAGAAGTGGCACTATTTTTGTTAATTTTCAGCTTACAGCATTACAGATACTGCAAACAGTCTATNAACTAAGAAGTTAAGAAGTGGCACTATTTTTGTTAATTTTCAGCTTACAGCATTACAGATACTGCAAACAGTCTATAGTCCATTCCCGGTTACTTACAATTTTTCAGAAGCCATGATGAAGTTCTACTTCCAAATCATTCCTCCACCTCATACAAGTAAAGCTTAACCAAGTCTATATGCATTACACTAAAGGGACAGCGCACCGCATTCGTGTACACAGTTTAATAATATTTTGCGTAAAAACTATTTCTTACTGAGAAAACCAAGGTGGAATGACAGAGCATGGGACTCGTCCCCTTCAGGGCGCTAGATGAAAGGAGACCAGAAGGTATATGAGAAAACCAAAGTGGAATGACAGAACATGAGACTGGTTTCGGCCAGGACGTCAGGTGAATGGAGACCAGAAGGAAAATGAGAAAACCAAGGGGGCAGCAGATGATGGTGGTTTGGGAACATCCAAGATGGAGGGCTCGAAAAGCAAGAGAGTGGAAAGGGTGAAAATAAAGGAGACCGGAAGGAATATGAGAGAACCCCCCCCCCCTTCACAAGGTATAGGTATAGAGCGGATGTGATAAAGGAAGGAATGAGGGAGCATGTGTAAAAATAAAGGAGACTGGAAGGAATATGAAGAAACCTCAAGGGATAAAGCAGGCGAGGGAGAACGGGCGTGGGGGAGAGAGACTTGAAGGAATGAGAGAAGTCGCATGGCAGGGNAAGGGATAAAGCAGGCGAGGGAGAACGGGCGTGGGGGAGAGAGACTTGAAGGAATGAGAGAAGTCGCATGGCAGGGCAATGGACATGAACATTCTTCATACAAGATGAATGGTGCTGGCATGGAATGGTATGGCGTGAATGTGAGGGTAACTCCTCACCAACCCCAAAAAAAGGAGTTATTAGCCACATTGTGGGGTCACCGGCGGAAATTGTTCAAGTGCCAGCCGCATTGTACAAAACAGATTTTTTGCGGGAAATTTTGTTGGTTTAAAGGAAAATTCGGGAAATTTTGGCCGTTTTTGAGGGAAAGGGGGGTATTCTGTGGGAAAAGGGAAACAATGGTCGCCTGACGTCATCCAATATGGCGGCCGTGATGCCACGGCTCCGCAGACTCCCCCCTCCCCCCCGGAGGGTGAATGCCCATTTTACTACTACGTATACAATTCAAAGTGACAAAGTAACATAAATAATGACTATTTCTACAACCTTGGAATCAAAGTTTTTACCCAATGTTCTGCGATACGTTACAATGTTGTACAAAAAGTATATATTTTAAGAACGAGGCCAATAGTCAATCTCAAATGCATCTCAACTATGCATATGGCTAGGGTCACATATTTTTCGCGAAAAGATCCCACGACTAGTTGTACTGAAAAACACTTAAGTTCAAAAAAAAATTTGTGGTTGAATAATTTGAACTACAACACGTCTTGGTGTCTGCCAGCCAATCACGGAAATTCAGTGCCGGGAGTAACATGTATCCTTGTGCGCATGTAGAATGCTGATGTCTCTCCTGCACACAAATCTTTTCGCAAAAAAACAGATGGCCCTACATATGGCCCTTAAAGTATACTTTTGAGCTTACAATGTATGGATAATTTAAAATTCTAGCTGGCTTCCCCCCCGACAATTCTCTGGTCCTTGGTCCTTCGAATCTTCATTCGACTCTCCTGGAACATGCAAATTGGAACCTAGTAAATTAATAAAAATATTTTTTCCTTGGTGCTTTGATACTTCGGAATTTAAACTTGTTCTTTTCGTTTCGTAATTACTTATATTGATTCCTCAGATATTAAATAGGGTACCTATTTTGTTCTTAGTCTACTGTTATACTTTAACCACAGAATTGGTAAGTCTGCAGTAGTGAAATGACGTGTAGACACCTTTACTATGGGCTTTTCCATTGGATGATTAGCTGTGTGATACTCTGGTACGGGCCATGCGTCTGGTTGGCTACCCTATGCTGCAAAAGAATCCCTATTGGCTGGGATGCTGGCTGGCGAGTAAATTACCAGGCTCTGAATGGCGAACGGCGTTNCATGCGTCTGGTTGGCTACCCTATGCTGCAAAAGAATCCCTATTGGCTGGGATGCTGGCTGGCGAGTAAATTACCAGGCGCTGAATGGCGAACGGCGTTTCGACCATAGAAGAAAGATGAAGTAGACTGATTTTCGTCTTCTGCGCATGTCAACTNTCTGAATGGCGAACGGCGTTTCGACCATAGAAGAAAGATGAAGTAGACTGATTTTCGTCTTCTGCGCATGTCAACTACATTCACTAATCTATCGCCAATGTAACTGTCAAAGCCAGTTTGACAGCAGCGATGGACGTGTTTTATTTGCATTCGAATTTCCAACAGCGCGCGCTTTTATATTTATAAAATGTATTGACTAACTTATACATTAATGTAGGAATAAATGGGTTAAGTACTCTGTGCTTTGACCATTGCCAAAGGCATTAAAACATAAAACCATTTCATTTTCACTAAAATAAAAATACATAAAAACGGCCTGGGAACCCGGATGTGGGTCCAAATTGATGGAGACAACTAACAACTAGTCCATAAACATTACATTATTATAGTCATATTGAAAATTTTGTTTTAAAGTAACCCCAAATAAAACGAAATATGTAAAGTGAATTATTAAAACATTTGTATCAATGCGTAGTCTCAAGAACAATCCCTTGAATAACTAACATAATCTATATAAATAAAAAATAAAAATTTGGACGCTGACTTCCCGTTTCGGGTGGAATCAGAAAGGGTCAAGATGACATGTGGCTGACGTCCCATACACTTACACAGTCGTTAAAAAAAAAACCGCTTACATCGCGAATTCAAGCCGCATACGCCAGCAAAGCGCCATCACTGGTCAACAAAATGTTAGAGCGCCGTTCGCCAATCATCACCTGGTAATATAATTTCCAGCCGACAGCCCAACCAATAAGGAACCTTTTGCAGCATCACGCAACCAATTGGAGAATGGGTACGCCCACANTTTCCAGCCGACAGCCCAACCAATAAGGAACCTTTTGCAGCATCACGCAACCAATTGGAGAATGGGTACGCCCACAACGGTGAAACAGCCACGCTATTTCACTTATGTAACACTTACTTATTCGGTGTTTATAGTATAACAGTTGGTTAAGAATGTAACAAATATTTGAATATTATCGGTATCACAAGGTAATAATGAGTGACAAGAACAGGTTTTAATATCAGTGGGCTGTTAAGTTAAACGAAAATTGCTAAAAAAAAAAAAACAGGCTGGTGTTAATTTGACTCGGTTACCCTACCTCAAGGACAGACCTGTCGTTTCTTATCAGTCCACAGAATAAATGAATTCAGGTAAGGCCGGGGCACTATGATAAATCGTCAAAGAATACATCACACTCTCCATGGACGAATCCACACCCTAAAGATTACCACGCTTGGAACTGCGGTGGTAGAAGGCTAGTGATTTGCTGATTTCATTTATTCCGAGTTNACACCCTAAAGATTACCACGCTTGGAACTGCGGTGGTAGAAGGCTAGTGATTTGCTGATTTCATTTATTCCGAGTTATTTAGTTCACATTTTGGCACACAGTAGTTAAGAATACAAAGAAGAAACACCAGCGAAATTGCGTCACGTTGGAACTTCGTTCGCCAATCAGCGCCTAGTAAACTACTCGCCAGCCGGCAGACATAAGGCCCGTTCTCAGAGCTTCGCGCAGCCAATCAGAGAATGAGTACTCTCACACCAAAGGAACCGCCACGCAATTTCGTCTCTGTGTACGTATTTACGCTGTAATTTTGGTATGGACTCTTTAAGCCACATGGAGAGTCATACAAACGCCTTACACAGGATTCGAACCCAGAACACTTCTCACACGCTGCAATGTTCGGCAACTAGTGAACAAACTGTGGACCCATGAATTCTCCCTATTTTTATATCGCATGTAGACACATANTGCAATGTTCGGCAACTAGTGAACAAACTGTGGACCCATGAATTCTCCCTATTTTTATATCGCATGTAGACACATACAGAATGAGGGGAGAGATAGAAAGACGGGTGGAGTGAGAAGAGCTTCCTGTCGAACGTGGAACCACTTTACTTGGCGCCGAAGCTCCAACAGTTCGTGTTATTCTTGACAAATTGGATTGCCCTGAATGAGCCACTGAAAACAACNTTTCCAGCCGACAGCCCAACCAATAAGGAACCTTTTGCAGCATCACGCAACCAATTGGAGAATGGGTACGCCCACACCGGTGAAACAGCCACGCTATTTCACTTATGTAACACTTACTTATTCGGTGTTTATAGTATAACAGTTGGTTAAGAATGTAACAAATATTTGAATATTATCGGTATCACAAGGTAATAATGAGTGACAAGAACAGGTTTTAATATCAGTGGGCTGTTAAGTTAAACGAAAATTGCTAAAAAAAAAAAAACAGGCTGGTGTTAATTTGACTCGGTTACCCTACCTCAAGGACAGACCTGTCGTTTCTTATCAGTCCACAGAATAAATGAATTCAGGTAAGGCCGGGGCACTATGATAAATCGTCAAAGAATACATCACACTCTCCATGGACGAATCCACACCCTAAAGATTACCACGCTTGGAACTGCGGTGGTAGAAGGCTAGTGATTTGCTGATTTCATTTATTCCGAGTTATTTAGTTCACATTTTGGCACACAGTAGTTAAGAATACAAAGAAGAAACACCAGCGAAATTGCGTCACGTTGGAACTTCGTTCGCCAATCAGCGCCTAGTAAACTACTCGCCAGCCGGCAGACATAAGGCCCGTTCTCAGAGCTTCGCGCAGCCAATCAGAGAATGAGTACTCTCACACCAAAGGAACCGCCACGCAATTTCGTCTCTGTGTACGTTTTTACGCTGTAATTTTGGTATGGACTCTTTAAGCCACATGGAGAGTCATACAAACGCCTTACACAGGATTCGAACCCAGAACACTTCTCACACGCTGTAATGTTCGGCAACTAGTGAACAAACTGTGGACCCATGAATTCTCCCTATTTTTATATCGCATGTAGACACATATAGAATGAGGGGAGAGATAGAAAGACGGGTGGAGTGAGAAGAGCTTCCTGTCGAACGTGGAACCACTTTGCTTGGCGCCGAAGCTCCAACAGTTCGTGTTATTCTTGACAAATTGGATTGCCCTGAATGAGCCACTGAAAACAACGGTGGGCGGCCCGAAGAGAGATGGTACTACAGAGAAGGAGGGGGAGAGAGATAGCGATTGGTGCTAAAATGCAATGAGGAGGGGGTACCTCTAGAGAGAATCATGCGTGACACATGGTCCACTCCAACTAGGAAAAACCCTCGAGTAGTCAAAACATCCGGGAGAATTTTCGTGTTGACTACCAAGGGACATGGCTACAGTGGACAGTCTTTTCACGTTTGTTCCAGTCTCTTGTAGCGTGAATAGCTACCTACTGTATTTAAAATCAGACTGACACATGGGGTACCAGGACAGAAATTGCAATGTCACGTTTCCAGGGTGATTCATTCCGACACTATAACTTCGTTACTAATAACTAGAGACCTGAAAATTTTGCGAGTTCAATTACCTGCAGGCTATACTCTACAGTCTTATGTGAATATATGCCGAAATCAACTGCGCGTTGGTTGTCTGCTGTCAAGTGAAAGGTGACGATTGGGCCAGCGTTCTCCAGGTGGTGTCAAACACCGCGTGGACCAATGGCTAAAGTTATAAAAACCGCACGTGTTTTGATTTATAGCTTGTCCCAAAATGAATCCGCGAATTCTTTATGTATCTACTAATAGCACGATGGAAATAAATGCGGAGCATGACTCTGAGTTGGCACCGCACACGTGCTAGGAGCGCATCTCCCATCAGCACGACAGTTGATCACAAGAAAAACCCCAAGACTGGTGGTAGCTGAGCGTCTTTAGTGACCTCTCGCATTGTCACTGGGACTCTCTCGCTTAGACTCATCCGTGGTCTAGCCGAGGGACCACACTCGTCTCTACTGTCTGTCTTGGAGCTGTGTCGCTGCTCCTTGGGTCACCTGTGGGACCTTCAAGACTCTCGATGTATTTTCCAGAGTGCGGAGTTTCAACAAGTGCCAGCACGAGTCCAAACTCTGGTGGGGCCTACCTATCGTCCACAGCTGTTACTTAAAATTTCACGACACTTATGTATTTTATGGCAACGCGCTTGAGGCGTACATGATTCTGGCGTACAGTGCTCCTGGCGTACAGCTGAAAACATACCATGCTTGAGGAGCATACTGCTCCTGGAGTATGCACAAAATGTACTGTACAAGACGCATTATACGTGTGCTCATAAATAAAGAGTACGTCTTTTGGTTGAGAACATTTTTCGAAGAATTAATTCGATACTCTTCACTTAATTGTGGTATTCTAAGTCAGTTCTTACGTAAACAATGTGTCCTAACCTGACCTGACTTGCATAACTCAACCTTTTCTATATTGGTTATTAGCTTACTTTCCGAACGAAAGAAAGGTTTATTAGATCACTTCCCTCTCTGTGTGTGTATATGTGTGTGACTGTGTGTACGTGTGTCACCTCTCCCCATAAAATGTTTTGAACGCGTAAACCGAATTTGAAAAAATTCAGTACACCAACTGTACTTAGTACGAACGTCCGTCTTTTTTAGTTTTTGACCACGCCAGGCGCTTACTTTCAAAATGACGTCCATTTCAAAAATTAGGGTGCAATGTCTGTGGTCGGGAACCATTCAACCGATTACAATCAAATTTTGTAAGTTTCCAGTGCATCATGTAAACATTTAATTTAGAAATAGATACTGTTGATTATCCGCCATGTAAAATCTCTGGAAACAATCTACCGATTACTACCATATGGTAAACCAATAGTACTGCGGCAGGTGATTTAAACTTATATGTTTTAAGTGGGTCAGGCATCTATTTTCTAGATTGCGAACATATTGTTATTTTAGGCTGGTATGCTATATCGTTAAAACCATGTAATCAATTCCTACTTAACTGTGCATACTGGCAGTAACTACCAACTATCAAATGTGTCTAAATTGAGCCTGTTCTGTCCGCAAATTTGTAAGATAGTGACACTTTAATAAATAAATATTTTATGTCATATCTCAGGAAATAATTAATCGATTCCTGCCAAATTGCGAAAGAAGTAGTACTGTGGCAGGCGACGTAAACTTGTGTGATTTAAGTGTGTATTCAACTAAATTATATAGTAAAACATTCTGGTCTTAAGAAAAAGGGTCCACAAAAACTTAGTAATTGCCTCCAAACTTCAAAATAAACAGTTGCATCATGACGTCACGAAATGAGAGCCAATCCCAAAGAGTGTTTCATCTCAATCCTAGTTTCAAACCGAGATCAGAAGAACTACGATCAGAACTCGGCCGTTCACGTTGGTGCGACACTCGTACAGATCTAACTGAAGAATGTTTTTGAACCAAAATCTTAGGATGTCGGCTCCTGGATGTTAATGGTGCAATCGAGCATTAGACTAATGCGACGCACGGGTGAGATAGTTTACAGGTTAACATTTAATAACAACACAAAAACCGACCCAATGGCGTCACTAGTGGACTCCACCTTACGCGCTTCCCCCATCATCCGTATGGACTGCAATAGAAACTATGGATTTTAGGCGGGGGTCGATTCAGAAATACATATAATGTTTATATAATGTTTCTATCTTACATTAGTGTATACGTGTCTACTGTATTACACGATATTGCAGATTGGTACCATAAATTACAGTTTATTGGGTGCTACAGTCATTTACGATCCGTTCTTGGTATCTTAACTCACAATAAAACGATATATTTTATAACAGTTTTCTTTCACTGTGACAGTATTTAAAATACATATCAAACTGCACTTGTAAATTTTCATTTAATTTAATTAATTGGAAACGGTGATTAATGTCATCTGCTTAATGAATGCAAAACCGTAAATAAATGACTCCATACCACCTTATTTAAAGAATAACGTGTAAAACTCCCAGTGCAGGACTCGAACCAAGAGATGCAGCATATAAGCATAGGGTAACTTCCATGTGTTAACACTTCTAGGAAAAGTGATCCTACCGGCTTTTTGCGTGTATTGTCCCAACCCTCCAGCAATTATAAACCACCGAAAAGATTTGACAAAATTTTATATCATCACGCAGTGTACTGTAAATACATACATAACATTTCCTAACAACATTTCTTCGACAATTATTAGTACAAAATTTTCTTTTCTTCGAGTATTATTCTTTATAGTCTATACTAAGGGTTTAAAAACCACAATCAAAATTCACCTCAACCAATGTGGTTCAATGATATGGCACTTTATTGTAAGTTACGTGGTACAATTGAGCTCTCACTGCTAATTTGACGAAAACAAGTTGGAAAAGCCACAACTCATTATAAAGTTTCGTTGTCAGCAACTTGACTACTTCGATGGCAGAGAGTAAATTAAAATTATGCGATGAAATATTTTTCTTGGAGGTTTATTTCTTGTTCAACNCCACAACTCATTATAAAGTTTCGTTGTCAGCAACTTGACTACTTCGATGGCAGAGAGTAAATTAAAATTATGCGATGAAATATTTTTCTTGGAGGTTTATTTCTTGTTCAACAACGGTACCTGCATGATTTCTCGTAAATTGTTTCGTAGTACCCGTGATGTTTTTATTTTTACTGTGTGTGTTGCTGTCTGCTTTTTAGCCTTGTTAAGGCTAAGTACCAATTTGCATTCAACAAGTGGCATTTCAGACAGATGCTCGCGTAGGGTGTTGTGTTACATAACAAATAAAAAAACCTTATTAAGTTGCCTCAAAATCTGGGTTGTGTTCTCAGTGTGATAATACATACTCAGAGAGATTCACAATTGACAACCTCATAATTTTTCGATTTAAGTGACATGGGTAAAGGAACACAACTAATTACTTTGTTATTAGGCTTTTAGAAAACGAAGATACATTGTTAGCATTTCGCTTTCTGTTTTGCATAATTATAATAACTGGAAATAAAATAATTTCGTCTTTATTTCTGCAGTTTTCTCTATTGCTCTATACTCAACGTACATAATTAATCAAGTAAGATTAAATCATGAAAATTATACAGCAACGTATCTTATAATCTGGGGT